>JAJPUD010024993.1:0-18085 GCA_023553655.1 Myrmecobius fasciatus
GTTTCCTCAGCTGTAAAATGAAAGAGTTGGACTTAGAGCTTTCTAAATAATCACCTAGAGCTCCATCCTGGAACCCCAACAGGTCCCTGCTAGCTCAGGGAGATCTGAAGGGACCTCCAGTTCCTCTCCCTCTCACCCTGCCTCCCAGACAGAACTCCTGAATCCGTTGCTGACGCTGTGCACGAAGGATGCTCAGATCCTCATTTTCCTCGTTACCAAACTGAAACAAGGCCAGATCTCTGGCCTCCAGTATGTCTAATTTACCCAAACACTTCTCAGTTGCTTCGTGACTGTTTTCTTTCCCCATTCCCCATGCGGTAACAGGTCACTGCCGTTTACAGAATGGGGATCTCATTCTCTTCTGCTCGGAGGATAAACATTGCATCAAGCTATTCAGGGAGCTCCTTCTCCTCACCATAAATACTAATTAACTCATTGTGAGTAACTATTGCACTCAAGCCAATAGCTGGGGCTGGTGCACGCACAGTTATGTGATTTGCTTCAGCAGAATTGGTAGTGGAGACAAGCTGTTGCTGAAACACTGTTTTTCTGCCCGTGAGCAGCAGTGAGCTTGCCCACCTCCAGCATGCTGCCAACTACACTGACCCCAGGGGCTGGGCTCCTGAGAAGAGATACGGATGCTGTTCTTCTTACCCAGCTGAGGGAGATCTGGAAGGGGGATGCTGACTTTCCTTCCTCTGGTAACAAATTCAAGGGGTCGTTCAAATTCCTTTTCAGCTGTACAATCTATGTCCTAGCCTTGTAAGTCCAAAAGCCCCTTGTAAGCATAACAGTCCATGTTCTAATGTTCTAAGGTCCCTTCTAGCACTTAGCTTTTAATATCCAGGTTCTAAATCCCTTAGTCTAACGTCCTTTTCTATTCTGTTCCAAACTTCTTGTCAGTGAGAGAAAAGCATCCTCCTGATAAAAACTGAATGTGCTAAGGAAAACAGAAGCAGCTGGATTTTAACAAAGCACAGTAGAGAGAGGACAATTCTTATTCCTCGAACATGACTCCTAAAAGTAGAATTTCTTTTATTGTTTTCTTTATTTTTTGGGAGAACAATTGGAGTTAAGGGACTTGGCCAGGGTTACTCAACTAGTAAGTGTCAAGTGTCTAAGGCTGAATTTGAACTCCTGACTCCAGGACCAATGCTCTATCCACTGCCCCTAAGTAGAATTCTTAGTATTAGCTTCAAGTGGGTAGGAGAGAGATTTAGGGGAAGTCCCTCCACATAGACAACTAACTAGTCTCCCTATATATAAGATTACATGGTGTTACCTAGGATGATAGAGCTCCCATTGTAATCACATGCTCAAACCTGATTAACATGAGCAATTATTCACTGTGATTCTTAATAGTGATGAGGAGAATAATTAAGTCTGATAATATTTTATCATTATTATCAGACACATTGGATACTACCTTTAATCATGATTTTTTCTCTTTACTCGTATTAGAAGGCTGCTGATATTCTACAATCCATTCTTCTCCTTGGGCCACCAGGAGGTCACCAAGGCTGACCCTATCACTTCCCACAAGTCCCAGGAAAAGGACATTTTCTCTGGCTCTTCACAGAATCCTCAAATGCCAGATTTAGAATTGTCTTTAGAATACAAACTGTTAAAACCTAGAGTGTTAGAGATGAGAAAGAATATGAAAATGCAGAATATTAGACTATATCAATCAATCAACAGCATCTCAGTGGAAAGAACAGTGGCTCTGGAGTCAGGAGACACAGTTCAAATTCCACCTTTGATACTTCTTATGCTTGTATGACCCCGGGGAAATAATTTAACCCCTTAAGCCTGTTTCCTCATGTGTTAAATGAGAGAGTTGGATTAGACAGCATCTGAAGTTCCTTCTAACTCTGTATGATCCTTGATTAAGTACCATTTATGTACCAGGCACTGTGCTAGATGCTTATGGAGACAAAGACAAAAATAAAATAGTCCCTGCCCTTAAGCGACTTACATTCTAACGGGGATGGAAGAATCCATGTGAATATATGAAAATAAATGTGAAATATGCAAAATAATTACAAAGTAAATAAAAAGTATTGGCTGGATGGAGGGGAAATGACAAGGCAGGGAAATGTGGGTAGAAAATACTCATGTAAGGAATGATATTTAGCTGAGCTTTGAAAGAAACTAAGGCTTCTAAGAGGTAAAGGTGAAGGAGTGTGTTACTGATATAGGGCACAGCCTAGGCAATGGTACAGAGATAGGAAATGGAATATTGTATATACAGAATAGTGAGTAGGATAACTTGATTATAATGGAATATTTTATATACAGAATAGTGAGTAGGATAACTTGATTGTATTAAATAATGCATGAAGAAGAGGAATGAGCAGTAAGCCTGGAAAGGTTGGCTGGAACCAGATTGTGAAAGGCTTTAAACGCCAGAGAGAGGAATATGAATTTTGTCCTTGGTGCAGTAAGAAGCCACAGGCAAGTGACACTGTCAGAATTATGCATTAGAAATGCTCTTTTGGCAGGTGGGTGGAGGGTGATCAGAGAGGAGAAAGGCCAGACACAGAGAAGAACTGGGAGGCGAACCAAGCCAGAGATAATGAAAAATTGAACTGAATGGAGAAGAGGGGAAAGATGTGAGGCTGTGAGAGCAGAATCAGCTGGACTTGACAACTGATTCAATATGTGGGGGAAGAGAAATAGAAGGCAGTCAGTGAGCTATTGAACATCCAATGAGCACCTACTAAGTGCCTGGTACTGCAAAGCTCTCAGTACACAAAGAAAGGCAAAAGGCAATCTCTGCTCTCAAGGAGCTCACAGTCTAGTAGGGGAAACCACGTGAAAATAGCTGTGTACAAACACAATGTATACAGGGTAAACTGGAGATGACGAACAGGGAAGGAAGTTATAACTGGATCAAGACAGACCTTGTTGAAGGTAGAACTTTATCTGGCACTTGAAGGAAGCCAAGGAAACCAGGAGATAAAATGAGGAATGGAGGGAGGAACCTGTTGGAGATGTGGGGGCAGCCAGAGATAATGCCTAGAGCCAAGAGATGAAGAGTCTTGTTTAAAGAACAGAAAGGTGGCCAGTGTCACTGGATCACAGAGTGTAAGAACACTGAAAAGGTAGGAGGTCAGGTTATGAAGAACTTTGAATGTCAAACACATCGGAAGTTTGATCATGGAGGTGCCAGGGAAACACTGGAGTTTATTAAATGTGTATTAGGGGTAAGAGTGGGGTGACCTGGTCAGATCCCCACTTTAGGAAGATCTCTTTGACAGTTGAGTAGAAGATGGACTAGAGTAAAGAGCGACATGTCAGGAAGAACAACCAGGGGGCTATTGAAGCAGTCCTGGCCAGGGTGGCAGCAGTGTCTGAATACACAAGAGATGTTAAGAAGGTAAAAGTAATTTGGCAGCAGATTGGATGGGGCAAGGCAGATACTGAGAAGGAGAAGATGATACTTAGTGTGAGCCTGGGTGACCAAGAGGATGATGGTAACCTTGAAAATAATAGGGAAAGTTGAAAGAGGGAAAAAATAATCCATTCAATGTTGATAAGGAGGAGGTAGTAATATGCTGGAGGAGACAAGCCGGAATGGGATCACTTGTCTGTGTAAATGGGATTGCCTTAGCAAGAAGGACCACTTCCTCATGTGAGACCGGGATGGAGATGGAGATTGTGGCAGAAAGCATCTGAAAGATTCGAGATGCAGAAAAAGGGAAGAGAAGGCGCTCTCAGCCAATGGACTTGATTTTTCAGTAAACTGTGAGGCAAGGCTCTAGCTGAAAGGGAAGAGGAAACTGTGGGATGAACCAGTCTGGAAAAGCTTCTTTGATGACTGGATAGTGAGTCAACTGGGGGGGGTGTAAAGGGATTGTTTTTTTGTTTTGTTTTGTTTTGTTTTGTTTTTATTCAAAGCTTTTTATTTACAGGACATATGAGTGATTTTTCTACATTGACCTTTGCAAAACTTTTTTTTGTTCCAAGCTTTTCCCCTTCTTCCTCCCACCTCCCACCCCTAGATGATAGGTAATCTAATACATGCTAAATAGGATAAATTATATGACAAATCCAATACATGTCTACATATCTATACAGTTATCTTACTGCACAAGAAACATCAGATCTAGAAAGAGAGAAAAAAAAACAACCTAAGAAGGAAAACAAAATGCATGGAAATATTCACAGAAAACGTTAAAATGCCATGTTGTGGTCCACACTCAGTTCCCTCAGGGCTCTCTCTGGATGTATATGATTATCTTCATCGCTGAACAATAGGAACTGGTTTGAATCACATCATTGTTGAAGAGAACCGTGTCCATCAGAATTGATCACTGTATAGTCTTGTTGCTGTGTATAATGTTCTCCTGGTTCTGCTGATTTCGCTCAGCATCAGTTCATGCAAGTCCCTCCAGGCCTCTCTGAAATCGTCCTGTTGGTCGTTTCTCACAGAGCAATAATATTCCATAACATTCATATACCATAACTTATTCAGCCACTCTCCAATTGATGGGCATCCCTTCAGTTTCCAGTTTCTAGACACTACAAAAAGGGCTGCCACAAACATTCTTGCACATGTGGGGCCCGTAAAGGGATTGTTTTGCTGCAGTGATTGCCCAATTGAGATTTTATAAATGGGTAATGGATCTAATCAACATGGTTTAGTAATTTTTCTCCAGCTTTGTTCAGCAACACAAGAATAGGAAGGAAGGCAGCAGATGGTGAAGAGTTGAGGATAACTCTGAGGTTGTAAATCTGAGTTATTAAGAGGACAGTAGTATCCTCAGATTCAGAGAGTGATAATGATAAAGAGAGTGATATAATGAGATGTTTGGACCTCCCGGTAGAATGTCCTATAGGCATTTGGTGATATGGGAATGGAACACAAGAAAGAGGACAGAGCTGGATACTTAGATCTGGGAGTCATCTGCAAAGAAATAATAACTGAACTCAATTTGAAACTAAGAAAATCTCCCAGGTAGAGTGTAGATAGAGAAGAGAAAAAGACACGAAAGGAGCTTAGGGTAGCTCCACAGCTACAAGATGGGATATGGATGATGATCCAGCAAAAAAAGACCAAGGAGGAGCCAGATAGGAGGAGAAATAAGAGACAGCAATGTCATGGAAATCCAGTAGAAGATGGGTGAATGAACAGTATCAGATACTATCCAGAAGTCAAGAAAGTTGAGGGCTGAAAAAAGGCCAATGGATTTGCTATTAACAATAATAGGTAATTTTGGAGAGAGTTAAGAAGACTTGACCAAGCATTTGAGCTTGACCCTATAATTATGCTCTATTCCTACAATATGCCAGTTTTGACTTCTCTTAGACTTAGTTTCCCCAGCTGTAAAAAGAGAAGGTTGGATTAGAATATCTCTAAGTAAAAGATATCCTTGAAATATATCCAAGGAAGAATTCCTTATAGCCCTAAATCTTATGAATCTGTGAAACTTAATCTTTTCTACAAAGGAAATACAAGGACTTAGGTCCTATAAAGGACAGACATTTGTCAATCTCCTCTTCCAGAAATAAGGGGGAAAGGAATATGGTATATTTACATAGCCAAGAAATAAGAGAGCTGAAATATATCCCTCAAGGAAATGCCATACAGCACTCTTACTTCCTTTCAAGGAGATAGAGGTAGTTCCAATTCTAAAGGAATATATCAGTAGGGCTTCATTTCCTATGATGAATTAGGTCAGAGCATCTCCCAGAGAGCTGTGCATAACTTGCCAGGTGAGAACTCTGATTGGTGAAGAAGTTCTGCGAAGTGTAAGGTTTAAAAAGCAATTCAGTAATAGCTGAGTGGAGGGTACACAGAATGAATATGAATAGAGAAATGCAAAACTGTGGTCAAGGTCAAGAGAGAAAAGACACGGGCAATGATTATGGTGCCCTGAACCCCAGCATCCTATTCACATCATGACAATGCCTACAGAGCCAAGGAGAGAGATTTCAGCCATTCACTAGCTTGCATCAAGGGACTGTCAGGAAAGGCTCCAAGAAACAGATGGCCCCACACTTTAAGCTCCCACCATTTGGTCTGTGAGCGGCAAAGTGACTTCATAGCAGAAGTTCCCTTCTGCTCTCCCTGGAAGTTAGAAAGTTTGAAAGGAACTAGATTATAACTCTTCTTGGAAATTCAGAAGATTTGAACACCTTTCTAAATTTTAATTATGATGTCGAATGTTTTAATTAAATGCTTTGCTATTAGATTTATGTGTCTCAGTACGACAAACGGCAGAACAATGCATTGTGAATAGGATCTCAGGCTGTGGGCTGAATAATTATCAACACAGAACAATCCCAGTGATCCTGGGAGTAACCCCAGAGAGGAATGGAATAGTAAGCCTCAGTTTGGGCAGCACCTGGAAATCCAGAGTGGGGCAAGTCATTCCAACGAAGGCTCTATCCTATAAATGCTGAGAATGAATGCACGAGGAGCAGCATGGTGTGGAGCTGGTCTTGGAGTCAAGGTTTGAACTTATCTCTGAAAAGGATTAACTTCTGTGATATGGGGCAAGCCTCTTTCCTTCCCTGAGTCTGAGCATGCTTTTCCATCAATGCTTGTATTATTTTCCTAAGAAAAGCATTTTGTAAACTATAAAGTGCTATGTAAAAATATAGAATGTTTCAAGGCAGCAAGGCAGAGAGGAAAGGAGTATTTGTCTTGGAGTCAATGTAGGACTGAATACTTGTTTTGTCATTTACTAGCTTTGTGGCACTGGTAAGTAACTTAATCTTTTTATGCCTCAATTTCCCCATATGTAAAATAAAGGTATTGTGCTAAGTCATTTATAATCATGGTTTTTCCTAAGTCTCAGTTTCTCCCCTATAAATGAGGATAATAATACTTGTGTTACCTCCATCATAGGATTTTCTGGATAACAGAAATTTTTATACCTGAAAGTGAAGTAAAAATGAGAAATATTATTAATTATTATCATTTCACATGAGCAACCACTCAAGCCAGACCAGTGATCAGCCCTTTCCTCCATGGCACTGAGCATGAGGAAAGGGGCATTAAGGACTGCAGCGGATGTCCAGACTGAGCCAGAATTAGGAGTCAGCCCTCTCTTCTGCCCTTCCTTGGCTAAGGGGGCTCCTTCTCTAGTCTTCTAGAGGAACAGCACTTGGCACAGCAGGTCAGCACTTAAATCCCATTCCCTCCTCATTGGGGAGATGTGCCTGGCTGGCAGGCAAGCAGGCACACAGCACCAGGCAGATGGAGGGGCCTCCAGGAGGCAGGACAGTGAATTGTCTCACATGGATAAGCTGCAGGGAGAGGAAGGAAAGAGAAAAGACTCTGCTTTTTCTCCTAAAAGATGTCTCTGTTTGAGCTGGAGTTGCTACCTCTCTAAGGGTGCATCAAAGAGCCTGGGACCTGACTAGTGGAGCTTCTGTCTGTGTGCATTTGACTGAGCATACCTGTTCATGTGTGTCTGCATGGGTGTTTCAATATATTAGGTCTTTCTTTGAGTTTGTTAGTCTTTCTGTGTGCATACAGATAGACAGACAGTATCCTCCCTCTCTTGTGAGTGTGTAATTGAGTATGTATGTGTGTTTGAATATACAACTGAATATATGATTGTGGTTGCCTTCAAGAGTGCACCCAAGTGTGTAAACACAAACAAATGTGATTGAAAGTGCAATTGAGGGTAGCCAGATGGTTCAAAGGATTAGAGCACCAGCCCTGAAGTCAGGAGGACCCAAGTTCAAATCCAGCCTCAGACACTTAACATTCCTTAGTTGTGTGACCCTGGGCAAGTCACTTAACCCTAATTGCCTCAGGGGAAAAAAGAAAGAAAAGAAAAGAAAAAAAGAAAGTGTAATTGAGTGTGCATGTATGTGCTTGCATATGCAGCTGTAAATTATGATTGTGATTGCCTTCTAGTGTGCACATGAATTGATTAACTGACATGAGAGACCCTGGCGCAGGGCCACCCAGCATGACGTGCCCTCATCAGAGAAGGTGCTGAACTAGCCCAGAAGAAACACGAGATGTGCAAAGTTAGAAAGTCCAACCCAAGTGTTCCGAGGGACTATTTGTGTCCGACCATGGCAGAGCACTCCGAGCTCATGTCAGTCTGATCAGCCACAGTCAGACACACTGTAATTTGATTCTAACATAGTGATATCATTTTGTTCCTCTCTGAGAACGAAGGACAACAACCAACCAAGTGCTTGAATGTGCAACTGTGAAAATACGGTGGTGATTTCCTTCTAGAGCATTCATGCATGCATGCTTATGCGGATGAAATTATCATTGAGAGTGCAGGTGTGCACTTGTGATTTCCCTCTAGAGTGCATGGGTGAGTTTGTGTGAATAAAAGTTTTCTGAATATACAAATTCATATCCGGGTCAGCTCTGGACTTAGAGCCAGGAGACGTGAATCTGGCTCTATCTCAAATGCTCAAATCCCAACCCAGAAACGCCAGCTTTATGCTGTGGAAAAGACATCTCATCTCTCAAGCTTCCATCTCCATATCTGTACAATGGTAACCTTGATCCTTGTAATACACACCTGCTGCAATAATTTGCAACATATGAGTAAGGTGCTTTCTGAGCTCTATTTCCCCATGTGATTCTGGGTTACAATAATTACTTCTGAATATCAGTCTGATTTTGGAGTGACCGTGTATGGGGATGTGAATCTCCTGTGCATGTATGAGTGTGGGTGAGAGACAGACTAAGAGCACATTTACATGCCAGTGTGACTGTGACACAACCTGCGGCGGATGTCTGTGTGCATGCACGTGCACTCTCAAGCATTTGAAGTTAGGCCTTAGTGCCCTAATGAGGACATCCTTAATTTTCCCCATGCTAGTGCTGCTCATTGAAAGACTGAAGCAAAAGCACATCTCAGCTCGGAGGTGTCACTCTATCAGAAAAGCAGGTCTAAATATAACCCACCGTAAAATGGAAAGTCTCAGCAGGATTAACTCGTGTAAACAGACAAAGCCAGTTCTCTACTAATCAGGAGGCTGGTCCCAGGAAACAACTTCTCTCTTCCTTCCCCTCTTCACTCTTCCTATTTCTTCTCTCCTTCCTTCTTTGTCCTTACATTTCTCCTCCCTCCTTCCCCATGTTTGCCTTGCTTCCCTCCATTCTTCCTCATCATATCTTTCTTTCCTCACCTATTACTCTCTGCCTGCCTTTTTCCACTCTCCCCATCCCTTTCTTCCTTCTCATAACCTCCTCCTGCCTCCATCCTTGACTTTGTTTTCCCTCCCTGTCTCTTTCCTCCTTCCTCCCCATCTCTCTCTGGACTTGCTCCTTTTCTGCCTCCTTCTGATTTATTTTACTCTAATAAGAGCTATGTCCTCATCTACCCCCTTGGTCATCAGAAAGGGACCACAGAGCATAGCTTTGGAGCTCGAAAGAGCCATAGAAAAATAATTTAGTCCAATATCCTTTAATATCATTTATATAGAACCTACTATGTGCTAAGGCATTGTACTAAGTGATTTGCCCAGAGTCGAGTAACTAGTAAATTTCTGAACAAAATTTGATAATAATAATCAGTTCAGGGCAGCTACATGGTGCAATGCACTGAAGTCAAGAGGACCTGAGTTCAAATATGGCCTCAGACACTTAACATTTTCTAGCTGTGTGATCCTGGAAAGTCACTTAACCCCAATTGTCTTATCAAAATAATTAGTTCAGTCTTTTTCAGTAGTGTCCAACTCCTCATGAGCCCATTTAGGGTTTTCTTGGCAGAGATGTTAGAATGGTTTTCCATTTCCTTCTCTAGCTCATTTTACAAATGAGAAACTGAGGCAAACAGTGTTAAATGGCTTGCTCAAGGTCACACAGCTAGGAAGTATCTGAGGCCAGATTTGAACACGAGAAGATGATTCTTCCTAACTCCAAGCCCAGAAAGAACTCTATCCACTGTACCACCTAGCTTCCCTGATAATCACAATAGTGCTTAGCAATTATAATTTCATTTGATCCTCACAACAATTCTGCTATTATTGTTATTCCTATTTCATAGATGGAGAAAATAGGACAAACAGAGATTAAGTTACTTCCCCCGGGGGGTTACGAAGCTAGTGAGTATCTGAGGCTGGATTTTGAAATCAAGTCTTTCTGATTCCAAGCTCAGAACTCTAGCCACTATCTGAGTAGAAAACAGGAAGAAAGGGGGCCCAAACACTGGTGTGACCCTGGGCTGGTCACTTTATCTCTGTGGCCCTCAGTTTTCTCATCTATAAAACAAGAGGGCTGAGGATGTTAAAGGTCTCTCCCAGTCCTCAAATCCAGTCACCTGTCCTAGCATAGGATCAAGCAAGGCCGAGACCCCAGTCGCTGACAATAGTCACCAGTTCCTGACCCTTTACCACCTTTAATTCTTTGCTCTAGGATTCCTTTTTTTCTTATCACGAAACCAGGCTCTTCCATGTTCCAGTTCCACCCCCAGCCCAGACTGCTGAGGAAGTTCTGTTTTCAGTTCTTGACTAAGGTGTCCTCCCCAGCAGGACCACAAGTAATAAAAAGATACCAAAGTACAAATGTGAATCAAGTATGGGACAGGCAATATTATTCCCACACACAGAAAAGTGCAAAGCAGTACAGACATAAAATTATTATGAAAAACCAGTTTTGAGGTGAATATTCAAGTCTTGTTGGGACCTAATTTTTAATTCAGTATTTTATGGTTCATTCCCCATGGGTCAAGTCCAAATGGACTCTTTTCTTTACAGTGTTTTCTCTCTGGGGTGACTAACCTAAGAGACCAATCTGCTGCTGCTGCTGAGGTCAACAGTGCCTTGTCCAAGAAGTGGGGAACATGAGAGCTGCCTGATAAGATCTCCAAAGGTGATGTGTCCAAGGAAAGAGGACACAAATTGGAGGCAGCCCCATTTCATTTTAAGCTGACCTAGGGGGCCATGGAGCTCAGAGAATTATCTGAACTCTGAGACTGAGATCTTGAGACTGGCAGAGTCCTGACTCAGGAGCCTATTAAGAGTCTTCATGGCTACCAGGAAGTGGTCAGAGGATATCTGTGTCTGCTTTGAAATTGGGTGGGGGGATAGAAGGGAGGAGAGAAGGGAGGAAAAGAGAAGGAGATTTAAAGGCCTTATTACTATTAAAGGTAACTCAGTGGATAAAATTCTGGGCTTGGAGTCAAGAAGATCTGCATCCTCAAATATTGACTACCTGCAAATTTTTTGCCTATTTCCTCACCTGTCAAATGAGGATAATGATTGTACCTACATTCGGGGATTTTTGTGAGGATCAAATGAAATAATATTTGTACAGTGCCTGGAGCATTTGTTGTTCGATTATTCAGCTGTGTCCGACTCTTCATGACCTGTGGACCATAGCACACCAATATCAATCATTGGATTTCCATAGCAAAGATATTAGAGTGGTTTTTCACTTTCTTCTCCAATGGATTAAGGCCTATAGAGTTTTTTTTTGCCCAGAGTCACACAGTTAGTAAGTGTCTGAGGCCAATTTTGAACTCAGATTTTCCTGACTCCAGGATCAGTTCTCTATTTCCTGAGACATCTAGTTGCCTCACCTGGCCCAAATTAGGTGCTTAATAAATGTTTCCTTCTTTCCTTCCTTCCTTCCCTTCCTTTCTCCCTCCCTCCATTTCTCCTTTCTTTTCTTTTCTGACTCTCAAAATATGGCAGAGAATTTTTGAGTTGGAAAAAACTGTAAGAGAATTGAAGGTCATGTCCTTCATGATTATGATGGGAGAAAAGAAATTTAAAACCAAGTAAGAGAAAGAAGAGATTGCAAAATACCAAGTTGACTGCTCTGATTAGATCAAATTAAAAGGTTTTTGCACAAACAAAATTAATGCAGCTTGAATAAAATGAAAAACTATGTACTTTCTTCTTCATCTTCATTGGGAAGACATTTGGGGTTAAGTGATTTGCTCAGGGTCACACAGCTAGGAAGTGGTAAGTGTATGAGACCCGATTTAAACTCAGGGCCTCCTGATTCCAGGATTGGTAGTCTTTAGTTGCCCCAAACTATGTATTTTTTTGATAAAAGTCAAACATTTAAAATCTATAGAGAATTGACAATAATATGTGAATATATTATGAAAATTATATTTTCCCCAGTAGATCAATAGTCAAAGGACATATAGTTTTCAAAAAAAAAGAAATGCAAAATATTAACAACCAAGTGAAAAATTGTCCTGGATCATTAATAATAATAATAATAGAAATGTAAATTAAAATAACTGAAGTATTAATATCAAATTGACAAAGCTGGTCAAGATGAAAATACTCATTTTGAGAGGTTGTGGGAAGACAAAGATATCAATACACTGTATGAATTGGTCACTTTCTGACCATACTCATAAACAATTCTGAGTTTTGTGAGAAAAGTTACTAAATTGTAACTTCATCCAACACTTCAACTTTGGGGCTTATATTTAAAGAAAGAAAGAACCTGTATAAACTCAGATACTCACTTTTTGTAGTGACCAAAAAAACTGGAAATAAATAGGTGCCCATCACTTAGGGAATAATTGAACAAATTTTGGTATAGAAATGATAAGGAATTATAAATAGGAGAAATTGAAAGAAATGTGGGAAGATTCATATGAATTGATGCAGAGCAAAGAAAACAGAACCAAGAGACCAAATTACACTATGACTATATAATAGGAGTGGTGTCTCCCTCCCCACATGGCTGATCATCAAAGAAAGTAAGGGCAGGTAACAGAAGTAATGAGTTATTCCTATGTTAAAATGCATAAAAGCACCTATATCCTTAAAAAATGTTCTCTGAATTGAAAAAGAAGCTTGACATTAGAGGAAGGAAGGAGGAAGGAGGGAGGGAGAGAAGAAGAGAGGGAAGGAAGAAGAGAGGAAGGGAGGGAGAGAGGAAGGAAGAAAGGAAGGAGAGAGGAAAGAAGAGAGAGAGAGAGGGAGGGAGGGAGGGAAGAAGGAAGGAAGGAAGGAAGAAAGAAAGGAAGAAAGAAAGAAAAGAAGGAAGAAAGGAAGGAAAGGAGGGAAGAAAGGAGGGAGGGAGGAGGGAGGAAGGAACAAAAGAATGAATGAAAGAGCAAAGGAATGAAGGAAAAAGGAAAGAAAAAGGAGAAGAATGGGGGGAGGAGGGAGGAAGGGAAGAAAGGAGGGAAGGATCAAAGGAAGGAGTGAGGAAGGAAGGGAGGGAATAAAGGGAAGAAAAAAGGAAAAAGAGGAAAGGAGAGAAGAAAGGAAATTATCCATACCTTGTCTAGCTTTCTAAAAAGCTAAGCCTGTCACCTGAGATGCTGGTTGAAATGTGACCCCATGCCTTTACTAGAAAGGGAAAATGTGTATCTCCTTCCCCCCCCAACAGCCAAGGCACTTTGCACTAGAGCTAGTCCTCATTCTCTTGGAAAGCCTCCTTCTAGCAGGGAGCAGAGTAGAGCTTCAAGAATTATATCCTCTGGAGGGAAAGGGACCCACCTGTGCAAGAATGTTTGTGGCAGCCCTTTTTGTAGTGGCTAGAAACTGGAAACTGAAGGGATGCCCATCAATTGGAGAGTGGCTGAATAAATTATGGTATATGAATGTTATGGAATATTATTGCTCTGTAAGAAACGACCAGCAGGACAATTTCAGAGAGGCCTGGAGGGACTTGCATGAACTGATGCTGAGTGAAACGAGAAGAACCAGGAGATCATCATACACAGCAACAACAGTATTACATGATGATCAATTCTGATGGACATGGCTCTCTGCAACAAAGAATTGTCTCAAACCAGTTCCAATTGTTCACTGAAGAAAACCATATACACCCAGAGAGGGAAATGAAATATGGACCACAACGTAACATTTTCATGATCTCTATTGACATTTGCTTGCATTGGGTTGCCTTTCTCTGATTCTTTTTTTTTTCTTGTAGATAGGATTTTTCTTGCATAACTTGTCAAGCATTTCAACATTATTAACATGTAGTGGACTTCCTGCCATCTAGGGGAGGGGAGGGGACTGGGGGTAAAATTTGTAATGGAAAGCTTTGTAAAGATCAATGTTGGGGAAATACCCATATATATGTTATAAAAATAAAAAGCTTTAATAAAAAAAAATAATTAATTAATTAATTTAAAAAAAAAGAATTATATCCTCTGGAAACAGAAGAGTTCACTGTGAATTCAAGAGAGATTTAGCACCAGCAGTTGAATAACGGAGAAGAGCAGACCCAGGACACTCAGCCATGCCCCCAGCCCAGCAAGATGATGTGCCCAGAGGGGAGGATGACATGAGAAGAGACACAACCCTGGCATATGCTGAAGTACCAGAGGCTTGAGTTGCCTTGGCCACGCATGTGTGTGTGTGTGTGTCTCACTACACAGTGAGTTTCCATCTTCCTGTGAACTCCATGTGAGATGCTGAGCCCTAGGCTCCTAGGGGAAATTTGTAACTATTCCTCTTACTGTGCCATCCTAGTAAATGTTATTGCCTTGAGCTAGTCCACTAGCTGCCTATTAAAAGCAGGCTTGTTGGTGGGGGCTAATGAGCTAGATACTTCTAGCACTAGACCTGCAGAGCATCTTTGAACCCAGATTATCAGGTATCCTCTGGGGATAGCCTCAACTTGCTAGTATAAGTTAAGGGTGACTCTCCATAGTGGGGGGGAGTTACAAGTACAATTTTAGGGAAGATGGGGTGGGGGTGTAAAGAGATTACTGGAGGCAGGTAGGTGGCACAGTGGAGAGAGTACTGTCCCCAGAGTCAGGAGGATCTGAGTTCAAACCTAGCCTCAGACACTTACTAGTTGTGTGATCCCAGGCAAGTTACTTAACCCCAATTACCTAAATTTAAAAAAAAAAGTGATTTCTGAATCAAAAAAATGCATTTACAAAACATTTTAAACAGAATTTCAGGGAAACTCTGAGGACAGGTGTAAAAGTTTGATTTAAGGGAAAACTTCCTAAGAATGAAAGCTAACCAAAATTGGATTGGGTTACCTTAGTAGATAATGAATTCCCCATCACTGGAGTTATTCAAGTAGAGATCGAATAAACACTTATGAATGTTGTAGAGGGGATTTCAGTGACTTTGATGACTCAGCTGGACCTGGAGGCATCTGTGATTGCCAGTCCTTTGCTGTCACGGTGGCCACATCTGCCCTACTCTCGGTCATTGCTGAGATTTCCATGCAAATCAAGTTCTGGACCATTCTGTCCACCCTGGCTGTTTCTACAGTAGAGGGGATTTCAGTGTAGATTGGACCATGTAATCTCTAAAGGGTCACAAATCTAACTATTATCATATCCTTTCAAGTTCTTATAGAGAGTGATTATACTTCCCTACTCCAAGCTTTTTCTTCTTCTGGCTAAACATTCTTATTTCCTTCAATGGATCCTTATTTAGAACACCATCCAGTTCTCACCACCTAATGAACCTGCTGCAACTTGCCTCTATATATCTATATCTAGATATAGATATATGTATATATATTTAAATATGGAGCCTGAATCTATGTGACATGTTATTAATGCCATCTAATTGTTGTGAGGTAGTCTAGTATAAAAGATAGTTAGGTGGTGCTGTGGCTAGAGGGCTGGGCCTGGAAACAGGAAGACAGCTTCCTGAGATCAAATCTGGCCTCAGATACTAACTGGGTGATCCTGGACAAGTCACTTAACCCTGTTGCCAGTTTCCTCATCTGTAAAATGGTTTGGAGAAGCAAATAGCAAACCTCTTCAGTACCTTTACAAGACAACCCCAAATGGGGTCTTGAAGAATCAGACATGATTGAAAAAAACAAGCCTAGTGCAAAGAACAAAGAATTGGCTTTAGTGTCAGGAAGACCTGGCTTCCAGTACTGCCTCTGACCCATACTGTTTGGGTGACCCTGGGCAAGATATTTGATCTACCATTACCCACAAACCACTCCCTAAGACCCAAACTTGCAGAACAGACCCCAATCTGTGTGGGTAGAGGGAGTCTGCTCACTATGAATTCTCTATACAGAGAAATCACAGGTCCAACTTAAAATGCAAAAAAACATTGAAGTCTCCACCAAAATCCCACTTGGATAGTTGACTGGGGTTTGGAGCCACTTGGGGTTATCAAAGGCTATATTGGCAGAGCTAACTCTAGCAGATGCTACTAACGTGGGAAGGCTTTGATTATTGACCCACAGATGGGCTGCCTCTCTGTTACAATCAGAGGGGGGTGGCCAAAGGTAATGTATTTTTTTGACTATAACAATTCTAGAAATCTACCACTAAAGCTATACAGAAGGATCATGCTTTCTAGAATTCCCTTATGCATTGTTTCCCCGGTTAGAAGGTAAGCTCCTTGAGGGCAGGACTGCCTTGTTTGCTTGGAGCTGCATCACTAGTGGGCACCAGTGCTTGGCACATAATGCTTACTGATTGCTTTAGCTAACTAGCTGGTGATCTCTCTGTCAGTTGAGAGAATACTCATAACCAATAACATCAGAGATCCTGGAAGCTTTAAAGTAAAGATCTCATTAGCTTTTTTTGGCTTCCATGTCACACTGCTGACTCATATTGAGCCTTCTGTTCACTAAAACTCCCAGACAGAATAACAGAGTCTCAGCATTGGGAAGGAATTCAGAGATCATCTAGAACAAACACTACCTGAACAGGAATCCCTTCTGCTACAACTGGAGAAGACAATAGAACCCGAGGGGACCTGAGAACCTAAAATATTCCAACACAGAATATTCAAACTACAAGGGGCTTAGAGCCGACTCATGGGATGTCAGTGCTAGAATGAGGCCTTAAAAAACAGCATGTCACAATAAAAATGTTAGAAGGAATTTCAGAACACAGAATGTCAGAGCTAAAAGAGAACTTAAAGCACAGAACGTTCTATGTCCAACAAAGACTATTAATGCTGAAAGAGAGAACTAGGCTGGTGTCATATGTACAAATGAAGAAACTGAGGGGGCTTTGTCCAAGGTCACACAGCAAATTAGTCACAGAATCAGAAATAAAGCACAGGCCTTTTGATGCTAATACTTCTTTCTCACTTCAATTCTCAGGCTCAATTTCAAACTTCTTCCTGTTGGTAGGATGAGATCTCTCTTTCTGAAGAGTCGTCATTTTCACTGTTCTCATTGATCTCCTTGTTGCCAGCTCCCTGGCCTGCCCATGTGGCCAATGTGGCGGACTCTGCCAGGGAGTAAACCCAAGACCTGACAAAGTTGTGACTTTTTTAGACCCTTTGTTTGTGTGTCTCAATGACAGCTGCACCCATGCCTTATTTATATTATCACAAGAGCATCAAAAACCACCAGAAAAGGAAAATTGGAAAGGAGCAAGCACTTCCAGAGAGAGGCTCAGACTGTGCTTGCAACACATTGTGATTGAGATGTCATCTGCTAAGGCTCTGAGTGCCAAGAACCAATGGCAGGCAGTGCGGAATCATATGGAATTGCAGACAGCTACCTGCCATGGAGCATGCTGAGGTGGTGCTGGCAGAGCCACTCAAATGCACAACTGAAGCCTCTGGGGGAAAATCAGAGGAAGAGCCTCGAGTGTTAGGCTGGGAGGGACCTGAGGTGGCCAAGTGCTTGAGCACAGAGCCCAGAACATTAGGGCTGAAACAGACCACTGAGCAGAGAATGTTAGAATCTAGGACATAGAATGTTCCAGCTGGGAGGGACCGCAAACCACAGAATGCTAAAGCATAGATTGTTGGTGCTGGAAGGGACCTGAGATTATAGATGTTTGAACATAAAACACAGAATGTTAGTGCTGGAACAAACCACAGAATAGAGAATGTTGGAGTCTAGTACATAGAACATTTAAGTTAAGAGGAACATTGTTGTTCGGGCCCCAGTCGTGTCTGACTCTTTGTGATCACATGCGGGGTTTTCTTGGCAAAGATACTGGAGCAGTTTGCCATTTCCTTCTCCAGCCCATTTTACAGATGAGGAAACTGAGGCAAGCAGGGTTAAGTGAATTTCCAGATTCACATAGATGGGAACTGTCTAAGGCTGGATTTGAATTCAATCTTCCCGATTCCAGCCCAGTGCTCCATCCATTGCACCACCTAACTGCCTCCGGAACATCTTGGTTTTTTACCAAGTAAAAAAGTAAGTGAAAACCAAAGTGAGCTAAGTTAATGGCCATGAGATACCTGGCTTCAAGTTCTGCTTCTA
>JAJPUD010024994.1:0-18084 GCA_023553655.1 Myrmecobius fasciatus
GCTGAGCTTTGTTGGTAATATATAAAAATGCTGATGATTTATGTGGATTTATTTTGAATCCTGCAACTTTGCTAAAGTTGTGAATTGTTTCTAGTAGTTTTTTAGTTGAGTCTCTAGGCTTCTCTAAGTATACCATCATGTTATCTGCAAAGAGTGATAATTTGGTTTCTTCATTACCTACTCTGATTCCTTTTATCTCTTTTTCTTCTCTTATTGCCAAAGCTAACATTTCTAATACAATATTAAATAGTAATGGTGATAGTGGGCAGCCTTGTTTCACTCCTGATCTTATTGGGAATATTTCTAGTTTGTCTCCATTACATATGATGCTTGCTGATGGTTTTAAGTAGATGCTACTAATCAGTTTAAGGAAAAGCCCATTTATTCCTATACTCTCTAGTGTTTTTTAATAGGGATGGGTGATGGATTTTATCGAATGCTTTTATCGAATAGGAATGTTTGCCTATTAATGTAATTGATTATGCTGATAGTTTTCCTAATATTGAACCAGCCCTGCATTCCTGGTATAAATCCCATTTGGTCATAGTGTACTATCCTAGGGATGACTTTCTGTAATCTCATTGTTAATATCTTATTTAAGATTTTTGCATCAATATTCATTAGGGAAATTGGTCTATAAGTTTCTTTCTCTGTTTTCACCCTATCTGGTTTAGCTATCAGCACCATATCGGTATCATAGAAGTAATTTGGTAGTATACCTTCTTTCCATATTTTTTCAAATAGTTTATATAGTATTGGAATTAATTGTTCTTTGAATGTTTGGTAGAATTCACATGTAAAGCCATCTGGCCCTGGAGATTTTTTTCTTAGGAAGTTGGTTAATAGCTTGTTCCATTTCTTTTTTTAATATGGGACTATTTAAATGATTTATTTCCTCTTCTTAACCTGTGTAATCTATATTTTTGGAGATATTCCTCCATGTCATTTAGATTATCAAACTTACTGGCATAAAGTTGGGCAAAGTAACTCCTAATTATTGCTCTAATTTTCTCTTCATTGGAGACTAACAATTTGATTTTCCTTTTTCCTTTTTCTAATCAAATTAACTAAAGGCTTATCTATTTTGTTGGTTTTTTCATAAAACCAATTCAGTTTTATTTATTAATTCAATTGTTTTCTTGTTTTCAATTTTATTAATTTCCCCTTTCATTTTTAGAATTTCCAATTTGGTATTTAATTGAGGGTTTTCAATTTGCTCTTTTTCTAACTTTTTAAATTGTAAGCCCAATTCATTGATCTTCTCTTTCTCTATTTTATGCAAGTAAGCATCTAGAGATATAAAATTTCCCCTTATAACTGCTTTGTCCGTATCCCACAAATTTTGGTATGTTGTCTCATTATTGTCATTCTCCTGGATGAAATTATTGATTGTTTCTATGATTTGCTCTTTCACCCATTCATTCTTCAGGATTAGATTATTTAATTTCCAATTACCTTTTGGCCTATTTTCTCCTGGACTTATATTGCATGTGATTTTTATTGCATCATGATCTGAAAAAGATGCATTTACTATTTCTGCCTTTCTGCATTTGATTTTGAGGTTTTTATGCCCTAACACATGGTCAATTTTTGTATAAGTTCCATGGACCTCTGAGAAAAAAGTAAACTCCCTACTGTCTCCATTCAATTTTCTCCAAAGATCTATCATACCTAACTTTTCTAACAATTTGTTTACCTCTCTAATTTCTTTCTTATTTATTTTGTGATTTGATTTATCTAATTCTGAGAGAGCAAGGTTGAGATCCCCCACTAGTATAGTTTTGCTGTCTATTTCTTCCTGCATCTCTCTTAATTTCTCCCCTAGGAATTTGGATGCTATTGCACTTGGTGCATATATATTTAGTATTGATATTGCTACATTGTCCATGGTACCCTTTAATAAAATATAGTTTCCTTCTTTATCTCTTTTGATTAGATCTATCTTTGCTTTTACTTGATCTGATATCAGGATTGCTACCCCTGCTTTTTTTTTTGTTCACCTGAAGCATAATAGGTTCTGCTCCAACCTTTTATCTTCACCCTGTATGTGTTTCTATGCTTTAGATTTGTTTCTTGTAGACAACGTATTGTTGGATTCTGGTTTTTAATCCAGTCTGCTATCCATTTCCTATTTATGGGAGAGTTCATCCCATTCACATTCACAGTTAAAATAACTAATTCTGTGTTTCCTGCCATCATATTTACCCAAGTTGTTTCTCCCTTTCCTTTCCTCTTTCTCCCTTCCCCCCTTCTCAGTATTTTGCTTTTGATGACCACCTCCCGCAAACAGTCCTCCTCCCTTTAGAGTTCCCTCCCTCTTTTTTACTCCTTTCCCCTGATTCTTCTATTTCCCCTTCTATTAGTTCATCCCTTTCTTTTCCTCCTTTCCCTCCCACTTCCCTATAAGGAAGGGAAGGTTTCTCTGTGAAACCAAATGTGTCTGGTATATTCTTTTAGAGCCCAATCTGATGAGAGTAAGATTTACACAATGCTCATCTCCCTCCCTTCTTTCTCTCAATTATATCAGGTTTCTTTGCCTCTTCATGAGATTTTACCTTATTTTCACCAGAATTTTTTTTAATAGAAAAAATACAACAAGAATGGCTCACACTAATTTACCTCTAGGGTATCTTTTGACAGTTTATGTTATTGTTATTCCCTTCATGATTCTATGATTCTCATGACATGGATTTGAATCTCTTCTCTGTCATTTACTGTTTGTAGGATAGTCACTTTCCCTTAATTTGCTCTTTGTAAAAAAATTTATAGTAAATTTTCTTTAATTTCTCTTCTGGCTTAAAAATCCTATAATCTTATCATCTCTTTGGCTTGTATGATTGCTCAGGGGGCCCTTTGGACAGTTAGCTAGCCTCACAATCAGCAACTTGGACTTAAGTCATGGTTCTGATGAATACTGGCTTTATGAGTTTGGATAAGCCACTTACCTCTTAGTACCCTAAATCAATTCTTAAACTTTTTCTACTTGCAATCCCTTTTCTCTAGAGAAATTTTCATGTTACTTTTCTTGGTATATTGGTATATAAAATAGGTATACAAATTAAACATATACTGATAATAATCTTAATTTTGTGACCCCCCACATTCAGTTAGGAGACCCCATATAGGGTATAGTTTAAGAAGCTGGGTCCTAAATAACTCTCTAAGACTTTAAACTGCAAATCTGTTTGTGTGAGTAGAGGGATCTTTCACACTGGAATCTTCTTAGAATGAAATTACAAGCATAAAATAAAAGAGTATGAATAGGAGAGGCAGCTCTGTGGCATACCAATACTGGAGTCAGGAAAACCTGACTTCAAATTCACCTTTAGATATATACTAGCAATGTGATCCTGGTCAAATCACTTAACCTCAATTGCCTCAAAACAACAATAACAATGTATGAATGGGGAGTCTTATCATAGCTAGCAAGGGAAAAGGGTAGAAAATGCAAAGATTGATGAACCAGTCTACCTGTGCTAGGGGTGGAAATGCCCAGTCACAAGAGATATTAGCTTCCAGCTTGGGAAAAATGGTATAGTCATCTTCCAGCTGCAAGTTTCAGCTCCTCAGTTTGGGAGTGGGCTCCCATCTTTTCCTTTCTTATTTAAAATCACAGCAGTTCATAAATCAACCAAAATAATTCACGAGAGTTCTTAGTTCTCCTCCAAGGTGGGATCTTTAACATGTAGCAGTAAATTAGAAACAATGCCAAACTTCATCTTAAAACACACCAGCTCAGTTTCTTTCCTCCTGCCTCCTATAATTCAAGGACAAGGACTCAATGAAATCAAATGAACATTTCCAGAAAGCTCTTTGGTTTATAGGATCTCTTAGGGTCCTACAGTCAAAGGAGTTTTGACTCAATGTCCTGCCCCCTTTCCTAAGGCCCTAGAGGATCCAGATTTTTGTGTCATTTTACTTTGTAATCCAACAATGCCTGCAAGTAGTTCTTGAAGAAATGCTTGCTTTCTAAATCCTATAAAACCATTCAGTTATGGGCAAAGTTGGGAGAAAGGGGGAAGTAAAAGAGGAGGAAAGGCTAATATGTGGATTGTTGGGGATTGAGCTGATAATTGAAGTTTGCTATTTTTTCCTACTTTTCTGGTTTGGGTGAGGGGATTTCAAGGAAATAGGATGTGTCCAGAGGTATGGGGATGGCCTAGATCAGTCATATTCTGAATTTTGAATCCCATAATGGGCTTTTGAATTAATTATGAGTTCATAGAATTTGAGGTTTATTCAAAGCAGTAAATATTTAAATGCCTACTATGTGTTATTCCAGATTTTGGGAGAGATGCAAGGCAAAATAAGTTCATCTTCAATGAAATTACAATATGATGACAGAACTAGAATAGGATGAGGGAAGGGTGAAGATATAAACTGGCTTCTTCCAACTTCTATCTTTTGCATTTCACCTATTTAGGTGATAAATACTGTTCTGGGTTGCAAGTTCCAGGGCTCCAGTTGTGGTTGAATAATCCTTTATTTAGAGGTCAAGTGGAGGAAGGGAAAGGGCACCTGCTCTGTAGCAGGCAATTGTGCTAAGCACTTTTATGAATATTATCTCGCTCAATCATCACAATAATCTAGGGAGGTAGGTATAATTATTATCATCCTAATTTTTCATTTGAGGAAATGGAAGTAAACAGAATTTAAGTGACTTATTCAGTCACCCAGCTAATAAGTATCTGAGGCTGCATTTGAACCCAGATCTTCCCACTTAGCCACTAAGAAGCTACCTCACAGAAGCAGAATTATCTTGAACTTAGTATTGAGAATTCTGGGGGAAAAGATGGAGAAAAATCCATCTTTCAAAGTCACCAAAATATTGGGAGAGAGATGTGTTTTACTCTTGATACCCTCTGGCACAACCCTCCCAGGACCAGTTTGTCGATATAGCCATTGAAAAGTAGGAGCTAAGTACAACTCTTCTTGGTATATTGGTATATAAAATAGGTATACAAATTAAACATATACTGATAATAATCTTAATTTTGTGACCCCCCACATTCAGTTAGGAGACCCCATATAGGGTATAGTTTAAGAAGCTGGGTCCTAAATAACTCTCTAAGACTTTAAACTGCAAATCTGTTTGTGTGAGTAGAGGGATCTTTCACACTGTACAAAGAAGCTACTGAAATCTGACTGGGCTGAATGGTAAGACATCAGTTTTAAACAATGATTCCCTTATACCATTTTTTCCTCTCTAAGTTGAAAAAACAGGCCTTCTTGCTCCTAGTTAACTGTCCAAGTTCTGTTTTTCTCCTCTTTTAAGAAAGAGACAAAATAAAGGAGATAAGACTTTCCTGTCCCTTATCAACTGTAGCCCCCAGGTAATTGGTGCTTCAGATGAATTGTTCCCCCATCGCTTACTGTTCTTTTGATGATATCGATTTATTTCTCTTGATAAAAGTGAAAATGTGGTATCCACAAAATTTTGTCTGATATGATTTAATCACAGTGGCTTGGGGTGAGTGTGGGAGAAGGTTTTGCTTTTAAAGAGTTAGGAGACATTCTTTTTTAGAATAAGGTGAGAGGAAGTAGGGAGGAAGGCGAGAGAGAGAGAGAGAGAGAGAGAGAGAGAGAGAGAGAGAGAGAGAGAAACAAAGACAGAAAAACAGAGTCTGAGACAGACAAAGAGACAGACACAGAGAGATAGAGAGTGACATAGAGAGAGAGACAGAGAGAGACAAAGAGACACACACCCAGAGACAGAGCGAGAGAGACAGAAAGAGCCAGAGAGGAGAGAGACAGAGACAAAGAGGGAGAGAGAGTCAGAAAGAGAGAGAGACACAGAGAGACAGAGAGATAGAGATAGAGAGAGACACACACACACAGACAGAGACAGAGACAGAGGCAGAGGGAGAGAGGGAGAGGGAAAGAAAAAAGGAGAAGGAAAGAAGGAGAGGAAGGGGGAATCATCAACACAAAGACAGACCTAGAAAGTCAGACAGAAGCAGAGACAGACAGACACACAGAGAAACAAATACAATCAGAAACTGGGACCAAGATTAATATACTGATAATTCCAGAGCCTGAGATTGAGACAAAGACATACAGAGACCGAGACAGAGAAGGGGGAAGAGGGAGGGAAGAGAGGGGGAAAGCCAGAGAGTTGCTGCCTTTTTTATAGTTGGTCCCTAGATCAATGAAAGTTGTATCAGTACCTACACAAGATGGTAGCTCAGTTCTATATCTTTCTTACAATGATTCTAATTAGATAGACAACCTCTATGCAACTTGCTACCTATGGGGACTGTATGTCCTTGCATGCTACAAACTAACAAGCTCATGGATTTGTGTATTTAAAAGTTATTATTTATAACATTCTTTTCTTTGTAAACTTTGAATCTGAAATTCTCTTCTTCTATTCCACCCCTACCCCTCCCACTGAAAAAGCTAGCAATGTATCAATTATACATGTGAAATCATACAAAACACCTTTCCTTTTAAGTCATATTCTTTTTTAAAGAAAGTTTACTGAGAAAACCATATTTCAGTTTGCACTCAGAGTTCATCAGTTTTCTTTCTGGAGGTAGACAGTACTCTCTCATTGGGAGTCCTCTGGAATTGTCTTGGATCACTGTATTAATCATGTTCTGCATCTCAAAGACTTGTAGGTATTAGAGCTGGAAAGGACCTTGGAGACCTACAGTCCAATTCCTTTATTTGACAGAAGAGGGAACAGGTTCAGGGAGATGAAATGATTTGCCCATTGTCCAATAGATAATGAGCATCAGAGCAGGATTTAATTCCCTGTCTTCTTGACATCGTCTTTTTTTGTTTTAAATTATGTCCTATATCCCTTCAATGCTTGTATTAGAACATTGTGTTGTGTTGGACAGGGCATTTTGAGTCACTGGGGGCTGCAAATGGAACTTTAGATCACATGACTGCAAGCATATGCTCTGTAAGCACTTTCAGGTTCTTTTGGATCTGGGTTTATGTCTGATTCTCTCTGAAGATGTGCAAAGTCAACTTTGCATGAGAAGCTATATTAGGCGGTAGGGACAGCAACAAGGTATAATGGGCTTCTCAGGAAGACCTAGATCTGAATTCTGCCTCAGATACTTCTCAGAAATGTGATCTTTAACAAATCACTTTTTGAACCTCAGATTCCTCATCTGTAAAATGTGAGGGGTGGACTTAGTGATCTCTTACATCCCTTTAGCTTTAAATCCATGAGCCTATGATTTTATAGTACCCCCAAGATTGTTGTAATGATTAAATAAGATGTATAAATTATAGATGATGATGATAATTAGCATTTAAATAGCACTTACTATGTACTAAGCATTATTCTGAGCATTTAAAAATATTATCTAATTTGATTCTAACAGCAATCTTTAAAAAAAATTTAACAGTATTTTATTTTTCCAAATACATGTTGTGCCTGTCTCAGTTTCCCTCAGTTACTATCTCGGTTTCCCTCAGTTACTGTCTCAGTCTCCCTCAGTTGCAGTATCAGTCTCCCTTAATTGCTGTTTCAGTCTCCCTTAATTGCTTTGTCCCAGAATAGAAGTCCCCACTTCCTTACCTTCAGAAATAATTGGACTCACATTCCAAAGTAATCATAAAACCTCCAGATGGTCAGCCTCGACCTACCTCTTATCTATGTGACCCAGACAAGTAGTCTTCTTTGCCAAGGCATCCCTTACTCCTACCTGTCAGAACTGAATTTATGGTTTCCTTGAACACCAGATGTGCTCAGCTGTTCCCATGAGTTCTTTGTCTCCCTGAGCTATAGGAACCCTATATAATGTTTGAAGTCCCTTGATGGGGCTGCTGAGTACTTTGTATTCAGTCGGCTGACGTGTGTCAGTCTCTGGGCTGGACTGTGTGCTTTGAAACATGAGTCCCACCAGTCCTGATCCATAGCTATGGATTCTGAACTCATGCAATAAAGCACTACCTAATTTCCACTGTGTGATACTGCCTCAGTTTCCCCCTGAGCATTACAATGTAAAGAAAGTTTTCAACATTCACCTTTAAAAAACATTTTTAAATAGGAATCTTGAGATGCAGATGCTATTGCAAACTTCATTTTATAGTTCTTGAAACTAAGGCAATTAGAGGTGAAGTGGCTTGTCAAGGATCATATGATTAGGAAGTATCTGAGGTCAGCTTTGTACTCAGGTCTTTCTGATTCCAGATCTTGTGCATTGTGGCCCTAGCCAGATGCCTCTATATAAACTATAGCTGTGATCTAGTGCTATTATTACATAACAGGATGAAAAGCGTTTAGAGAACTTACATTTTTAAGGGGGAGAAGGGCAATAATATATATTCAGATGGGCATATAAATAATTTGAGGTGAGAGAAGGCAATAGAGGGATTAGCAAAAACTTCCCTATGTAGCACACAGAGATGAAAATGACTAAGAATTCTAATATGTGTAATAATGATTTTAGCTTTACAGGATGTTTTCAGCTTTCATAGTACTAAGGCTTTTGGGATATCCTAACTTCCCTCAAACACATATTATTTCTACTTCTTGGCACCTTTGCCAATTTTGCTGGATGCCTGGTAAAAGCTCAGAAATGGTTTTATTGGTATTTCTCTTATTTTCAGTGATTTGAAGCAATCTTACTTATGATATTAGTGTTTTACATTTCCTCTTTATGAACTGTTAGTTCATATCTTTTGATCACTTATTTTATTTATTTGTGTCAATTCCTTACATATCTCAAATATAACACTATTATTGGAGATATTTGCTGCAAAGATTTTTATCTCAATCAAGGGTTTATTATTTTTTTCTAGCTGCATTGATTTTGTTTCATAAAAGCCCTTCCATTTCATGTAATTAAAGCTATCTATTTTATCTGCTGTGATCTCTTGTAATCCCTGTTTTGGTTAAGAAGTTAGGTATTAAAAAAAATAAAAAAAAAGAAGTTAGGTATTATTTTCACAGTATATAAAAATGATATTAGAATCAGAATTCTGTGAAGTTATAGAAAAGTATTTTATAATAATTTTGTGGCTTTCAGTCTTGTCTGACTCCTTATGACCCAATAGACCACAAAATACCAAGACCTTCTACCCTCCACTATCTCCTCCATGATCTCTGTCCAAACTCATATTTGTTGTTTCCATGACATCATCTCTCCATCCTATCCTCTGTTATTCTCTTTTTCTTTTACCTTCAATATATTTCCCAACATCAGGATCTTTTCCAATGAAGATTATAGCAATAGCAGCCCAAATTGATCAAAGCCCTTTAAGATTTGTAAAGAACTTCCTTTACAAACCTTCCTTTGTTTGTCTGTGTTCAAAGGACTATAAAACCATGCATACTCTTTGACCTAGTAATACCACTACTAGGTCTGTATCCCAAAAGAGATAAAAACAAAAAGGAAAAGGAGCCATATGCACAAAAATATTTATAGCAGTTCTTTTCTGGGGGCAAAAAATTGGAAATTGAAGGGATGCCCATCAATCAGGGAATGGTTGAATAAATTGTGGCATGTGATTATGACAGAATACTATTGTGCTTTTAGAAATGATAAGCAGGATGTTCTCAGAAGAACCTGGAAAGATTTCCATGAGTTGATGCAAAGTGAATATGCTGTATACAGAGTAATAGCAATATTATAAGATGATCAGTTGTAAATTACATAACTATTCTCAGAAATTCAATGATCCAAAACAGCTCTGAGGTATTTATGATGAAAAATGCTATCCATACCCAAAGAAATAATTGATGTTATCTGAATACAGATTGAAGCATATTTTGTTACTTTCAAAATAATATTTTGTTTGGGTAAGAAGTACAAATGTGATGGAATATAGGCTATCCTGGGAAGAGCTTCAATTAGGGCAAGATAACTGGGGACTGCTCCAGAGCACTGAAATTTATTTATTTATTTTGCTTAATAGTATTTTGTTTTTTTCCAATTACATGTAAAGACATGTTTCAATATTCATTTTTATAAGATTTTGAGTTTCAAATTTTTCTTCCTTTTTGTCTTCCCTCTTCCCTTCCCAAGACAGCAAATAATCCGATATAGGCTATATATGTGCAATCATGTTAAATATATTTTTATATCAATCATATTGTGAAAAAAAATCAGAACAAAAGGGGAAAACTGTGAGAAGGAAAAATAAAAAAAAAATTTAAAAAGTAAAAATAGTATGCTTTTAGTCTCTATAATTCTTTCTCTGAATGTAGATGGCATTTCCCAACATAAATCTTTTGGAATTGTTTTGGATCGCTATATTGCTGAGAAGAGCTAAGTCTATCATAAGTGATCATCACACAATGTTCTTGTTACTGTGTACAATATTCTCTTGATTCTGCTCACTTCACTGAGCATCAGTTCATATAAGTCTTTCCAGGCTTTTCTGAAATATGCCTACTCATCACTTCTTACAAAATAATAGTATTCCATTACATTTATATTCCACAACTTGTTCAGCCATTTCCCAATTGATAGGTAGCCTTTCAATTTCCAGTTCCACCTATAGTGCATTAATGTTTCAGTTTTCCCATATCCCTTCTGACATTTATCATTTTTCTTTTCTGTCATCTTAGTCAATCTGAAAGGTGTGAAGTGGTACCTCAGAATTGTTTTACTTTGCATTTCTCTAATCAATAATGATTTAGAGCATTTAGAACTAGCATATGGCTAGCTTCCTTAATTTTTTCATCTGAAAACTGTTAATATTCTTTGACCATTTATCAATTGGGGCATTTCTTGTATTAGTATAAATTTGACTTAGATTATATTTAAATAGATACATACATAAAATATATATAACATATATATGCCCTTTAGCAGAAACACTGACTTAAAATTGTTTCCTATGTTTTTGCTTTTCTTCTAATCTTAGTTGCATTGGTTTTATTTGTGTAAAACTTTTTAAATTTAGTATAATCAAAATTTTTCAATTTCACAATGTTTTCTATTTCTTATTTAGTCATAAATTCCAGAGTACTGAAATTTAAAAGAGACTGAAGAGATTGGTATTCTCTGAAAGCTAATAATTGATCTTAGCACCTAGTTAGAATATTCGAAAGCCATCAGATTCACTTGGAAGTTGTACCCCAAAGTGAGTTGTTTCCTGTTTTCTTCCTACACCAATAGAAATTTCTGTTAGTGACCTTATGTTGTTTCAGTGTTTCTGCTAGCTGAAATAAAAACAAACTTCATTCCACTTTACTTGAGTGGTTATGCACCTCTTGGCCTGGATAAAAAAAAAAAAATTGCTAGTTGCAGCCCTAAGGATGAGGACCATACTTCTAAAAAGAGAACAGTAGAACAATCCCCTTATTTTCTTCCAGCAAGAATGAATATAAATCTACTTGTGAAACTAGTAACATGTATTACTGCCTTCCCATTAAAAATGTAAATCCTCCAAAGGCTTTTTACTTGTCTTTACATTTCCCCAGGATAAGGACCACATTTATAAAAAGAGAATACTATAGGAGCTGATATCTAAGAAAAGCAATGAAGTAGTAAGAGTCACCTTGTTGCCTTTTGTAAGTTCATGTCACCTAGCCCAGATGAGCTACATCCTTAGGTTCTGAAAGAATCACCAGATGTAGTTGCGAAACCTCTATCATTGATATCACAGAAAGTGAGAGAGTTTTCACAAGATTGAAGGACAAATGACCTGATTTTTTGAAAAAGGGAAAAAATAAATCTGCCAACTATATAGAACCAGGAGCTTGACTTGTTTTCCTTTCCTATTTGACAAATGCTCTTTTTTTTTTCATTTGTAATTTTGATGCAAATCCTCTACTATGAGGTAATTTTTAGAACTTTCTAAAATTTTCTGTAATTATCTCTCCAAGCATCTTAAGAGCTAGACTTCTATCAAAACCCTTGGTTAATAGAGAGATCTCTTTATTGGGCAATATCCAAATATATAATCATTGATATAATTAATAAAAATATGATAAATAAACTCAGTGCTAAATAACTGCTTTTTTTTTTGTCTTTTGGGTTTTTCCTTTGCAAAATACATTCAGGCAAGACCTATTGAAAAATAAAGATATCAAGAACTCGATGGCTGAATACATTACTTACTGGCAATCTGAGATCAAACTTGAATGGAAAGAACATGCCCAAAGCAATTAATACCTATGTAATATTAGTATTTTTTTGAGACTTGATCTCCCTATCTTTCCCAGGATGGAAGTGGAACGATCACTCTTGAGATTGCTCCCTTTGCTGATTGGCATAGAAATTTTGATCTGGGCCCTTTACAACCTAGGTCAGTTTGCCCCTTTCTAAGCAGTCTGGTTGTTTCCTTCTCTAAAAAGCTCGTAATACTGGTGTCTTAGAATAAATAATTAATTGGCTTAGCCTTGCTGTAGCTCAAAACTCCCAAATTCTCTATTCAAATTCAAACAATTCACCAATTCTCAGACTCTCTAGGAGAAGAAACTATAGGTATAAACTGTCATACCTGGCCAGCATACACATTCAGAATTATAAAATTGACTATAAGAGCTTGTAAAAGTATCCTAATATAAACCTGTATAATATTATGAAATAGAGAACCTATCACCCTTCAACTGTAATAGAAAAATGAATACTTTCTCCACCAAGAGGAAGGAAAGTATATGATAAAGGTGGTAAAAGAAACCTATATAGGAATATTTTTGGAACAAGGAGACATGCCTTTATCAAGCAGCATTAAAATTTAATAGCAGGGACTTTTCACCAAATTTGTAAAATATAACCTAAAGTGGTTAACCTTTGGATGAAACTTGTAAAATGGTTAAGATTCCAAGATTAGAATCAAAAGGCCCTTCGTGGGCAATGTCCAAATAAACTCAGTTACCAATATGCTGAAAAAGAAACATCAAACAAATAGTTACTACACCAGTTTATTTATTGAAATAGAGTTTATGATAGAATTTCAGGACCAGGTCATTGCCACCAGGAATTACAGAAGGATTATGATTAAAAAGCTTGGACTTAATCACCAATCTAAATTACACAAGGAAATGGTGAAAAATTTGAAATATATTGCTGCAGGTTATGAAAGTTTAGCACCAACTGAATACCTAGTTAGTAGCAGGGATGCTTGTATTCTGATGGTGAGCAAGTAAACAAGATTGTCATAATTCTTATTTCTCTCTACCCATTTTGTGTAAAGTTTATTCTTCCTCTAGGGCTTGACTTTCTCTCTAGTCACTCCCTTAGTCTCTCTTCTATAGAGAAGTGGTTTTCCCTTTTAAACAAGTTGGATAAGGTTTATGCCTGCCTCAATACTAACCCAGCCTGTTAGTTCTTTGTCTAGCCACTGTTGCTAACTTATTTGTCCAGAGGGACCCTAGTAAATATATTCTCTTTGTTCTGGGAAGTGGTAAAAATGAATTAGTTACTCTCTTTTAACTCTGAGCCTCCAGCCAAAAATCTTAGTCTAGAGAAATGGATACACACACACACACCCACACCCACACACACACACACACACATACACACACACACACACATATAACTATCTTAAATTCCTCTTTCCCCTTCCAGGCCCTTTTCCATTCCCAAGGTCAGGAAGAGGAAGTTTAGAGAATGCTGTGATGAGAGAATGAAATTTCTGCCCTATAAAGCAAGCATCCATCTCTAGTATTCTGATCTCCTTGGCAACCACTGCAATAGGTGTGGTCAAGACAGCACTACACTAGTAAGACATGCTCTAGTGGTTAGTTCTATACATCAGAAAATCACTATCTTTCATGGACTGACAGATGACAAATCCCCATATTATAAATTCGGATCTAAAAATATCGTGAGAATTCAATTAATAAATTGCCCTGGAAATAGACCATTATCATAGGCTAAATTGTTTTTCCAGTGTCACAGACATAGCATTGATCCATAAAAACTTCAGAATAAAGTTTTTAATAGATTTTGTCATACACGATATTCATAAAACCCAAACTAACAGCTTTTAAAAATAGAGTCTTAGTAGAAAAGATAAAAATAAAATAGAAATGAATAAGGTGCATATTATCCAGGGGTATGGTGATAAGAATGTTTATCAACTGTCCAAAAAAGAAAATGTGTGCTTGACACATTTTTTAGTTTAATCTGTATTAACTTTTTTTCTGTAAGTTTCTTAAATCTAAACAATCAACAAACAATAATTCAAGATTTACTTTGTAGAGTTAGTTGATTTTCATGGTGTAAAGGCAAACACTGAAAATTTAACAATTGGTTTTCCCAAGACTCTCCAGTACATGTTTGAATCCCTATTACCTTATCTGATACTGGAATTGTGCCAAGGATGCTTTCAATGAACCTATCTAGGATCTTTTCATAGATTAATACTTTTATTAAATTATAAAAAGCAGTTCCGGGGGTGGAGCCATGGTGGCGGAGATCAGACAGGATTCTCTGTAACCTCCTCTAACCTCCCCTCAAACCAACAAAATATGAAGCCTCTAGACTGATTCTGAAGCAAAAAAATCCACAATATCTGGAGAACAACACGATTCTAGAAGAAGATACTCTGGAAGAACCCCAAAACAGGTCTGTTTTAATGGGGCAAGGGGTGGCCTACTGAACCCAGACTGCAGCGCAGGGAGACCGGGGCAGGGAGCTGGAGCAGGAAGCTGGAACAGGAGTCGGAACAGGAGTGGGAGCGTTGTGCTTTTCACACACCTGGGAGTCTTCTGCGGGCCTCTTGGAACAATTTGTCCTGATTGTGGGCAGGTGGTTTGGAGGGTCTGCCTTTTGAGGGGGATAGATTGTGAACCACTGAACCCCTGATGAGCATCGTAACTAGCTGCCATTACACAGCACCTTAAAGCAATCAATCAAACAACAGGTCTGATAAGCACCAGAAATAATTCAATCAGCGGAGCTGCCCAGCCCCTGACATAATTCAATCAGCAGAACTGCCCAGTTCCTGAAATAACTCAATCAGCAGAACTGCCCCAGGGCAAATTAAAGCAGCTGTCCCACCTTTGCCCTAAACAGACCTCACACCTTTTAAAAAAAATGAATAAAAAACCAAAAAGAGCTCTCACCATAGACAACTTTTATGGAGAGAGGGAAGAACAGACCTCAAATCCTGAGGTCCCTAAAGGTAAAGCAACTCCAGAAAAAGCCCCAAAGAGAGACATAAATTGGTCTCCATGTCACAAGGCTTTCTTTGAAGATTGCATAAAAAATCTTAAAAGAGAGTTAGAAGAAACATGGGGAAACGAAATGAGATCACTGCAAAATAAAATAGAAAAAATGGAAAAAGAATGCAGTGAACAAAAAAATGTAATTGGTCAATTGCAAAAGGAACTAAAAACAGTAACTGAAGAAAATAAGACATTAAAAATTAGAATCGAACAATTGGAAATGAATGACTCATCAAGACTTCAAGAATCAGTTGAACAAAAACAAAAAAATGAAAAGATAGAGAAAAACATGAAATATCTCCTAGGAAAAACAACTGACCTGGAAAATAGATCTAGGAGAGACAATCTAAGGATTATAGGGCTTCCTGAAAGCCATGATGAAAAAAAGAACCTGGACACTATATTCCAGGAAATCATAAAAGAAAACTGCCCTGATATTTTACACCCAGAAGGCAAAATACTCCTTGAAACAATCCACCGATCACCTCCTGAAAGAAACCCAAAAATTAAGTCCCCCAGAAATATCGTGGCTAAATTCCAGAACTATCATACCAAGGAAAAGATATTACAAGAAGCCAGAAAGAAACAATTTAAATATCGGGGAGCTACAATTAGGATCACACAGGACCTAGCAGCTTCTACTTTGAAGGATCGAAGGGCCTGGAATCAGATATTCCGAAGGGCAAAGGAACTTGGATTACAGCCAAGAATAAGTTACCCAGCTAGAATGAGCATTATCTTCCAGGGAAGAAGATGGTCATTCAATGATATAGGAGAATTTCACCTATTTCTACTGAAAAGACCAGAACTGAACAAAAAATTTGATCTACAAACACAGAACACAAGAGAAACATAAAAAGGTAACAAGAAAAAATAACTCTTGAGAACTATATTTATGTTATAGATACTTATAGAATGAGGGTTGATTTTATGAATTGATTATTACATTATGATTATGATATGATTACTGTGATTTTATGATTATTATCATATGATTACTGTGATTTTATGATTATTATTATATGTTTATTGTGATTTTATGAATCTTATGATATGATAAACTGAAAAAGAAATTAGAGGTAGAAAAGGGATAACACTGGAAGAAGAGGAAAAGGAGGTAAAATAAGGGAAATTACATCTCATGTAGAGGCAAAGAAAACCTATAATGATTGAGGGGAGAAAAGGGAGGGGAATGAGAATTGGGTTAATCTCTGTCTCATCAGATTTGGCTCAGAGGGAATAATAGACATACTTATAAGGAAACTGGAGGGAAAGGGGGGAAAAAGGGGGTGGGTGGGGCTCTAAAGGGGAAGGATTGTTTGAGGGAAGTGGTTTTCAAAAGCAAAATAGTAGGGAGGAGGGAAAGGGGATAAGAAAGAGAAAAGCATAAGCTAGGGTAAATAAGATGGCAGGAAATACAGAATTAGTTATTTTAACTGTGAATGTGAATGGAATGAACTCTCCCTTAAAGCAGAAGCAGATAGCAGAGTGGATTAAAAACCAGAACCCAACAATATGTTGTATACAAGAAACACATCTAAAACATAGAGATACATACAGGGTGAAGGTAAAAGGCTGGAGCAGAATCTATTATGCTTCAGGTGAACAAAAAAAAGCAGGGGTAGCAATCCTGATCTCAGACCAAGTAAAAGCAAAGATAGACTTAATTAAAAGAGACAAAGAAGGAAATTATATCTTCCTAAAGGGTACCATAGATGATGAAGCAATATCAATACTAAACATATATGCACCAAGTGGTATAGCATGGAAATTCCTAGAGGAAAAGTTCAGAGAGATGCAAGAAGAAATAGACAGCAAAACTATAATAGTGGGGGATCTCAACCTCCCTCTCTCAGAACTTGATAAATCAAACCACAAAATAAATAAGAAAGAAGTTAAGGAGGTAAACAAAATGTTAGAAAGGTTAGGTATGATAGATCTTTGGAGGAAATTAAATGGAGACAGAAAGGAGTTTACTTTTTTCTCAGCAGTCCATGGAACTTATACAAAAATTGACCATGTGTTAGGACACAAAAACCTCAAAATCAAATGCAGGAAGGCAGAAATAATAAATGCATTTTTTTTCAGATCATGACGGAATAAAAATCACATGCAATATAAGGCCAGCAGAAAATAGACCAAAAACCAATTGGAAACTAAATAATTTTATCCTAAAGAATGAATGGGTGAAACAGCAAATTACAGTCACAATTACTAATTTCATTCAAGAGAATGACAATAATGAGACCACATACCAAAATTTGTGGGATACAGCCAAAGCGGTAATAAGGGGAAATTTTATATCTCTAGATGCTTATTTGCATAAAATAGAAAAAGAGAAAATCAATGAATTGGGCTTGCAACTAAAAAAGCTAGAGAAAGAACAAATTAAAAACCCCCAATCAAATACCAAACTTGAAATCCTAAAAATAAAAGGAGAGATTAGTAAAATTGAAAGTAAAAAAACTATTGAATTAATAAATAAAACTAAAAGTTGGTTTTATGAAAAAACCAACAAAATAGATAAACCTCTAGTTAATTTAATTAGAAAAAGGAAAGAGGAAAATCAAATTGTTAGTCTCAAAAATGAAAAGGGAGAACTTTCCACCAATGAAGAGGAAATTAGAGCAATAATCAGGAATTACTTTGCCCAACTGTATGCCAATAAATTTGATAACCTAAGTGAAATGGAGGAATATCTACAAAAATATAGATTGCCCAGATTAACAGAAGAGGAAATAAATTACTTAAATAGTCCCATTTCAGAAAAAGAAATAGAACAAGTCATTAATCAACTCCCTAAGAAAAAATCCCCAGGACCAGATGGATTTACATGTGAATTCTACCAAACATTTAAAGAACAGTTAACTCCAATATTATATAAACTATTCGAAAAAATAGGGAATGAAGGACTCCTACCAAACTCTTTTTATGATACAGACATGGTATTGATACCTAATCCAGGTAAAACAAAAACAGAGAAAGAAAATTATAGA
>JAJPUD010024996.1:2181-14386 GCA_023553655.1 Myrmecobius fasciatus
CCAACACCAACAAGTATTCTTGATTCTGAGACGTGTTTATAGGACAAAGTACAGACATGTGTTAACATTAGAGAATATGCTTTCCTTAAAGACTCTCTGAGATGGTTACAATTCAGGGCTGAAAGGGGCATCTCAATCATTTAGGTGTGAAGGAAGCAATTAAGGCCTATGAGCCAAAATACAGGTTAGCCTAGATGTGAGCTATAACTTGAAATTCTTTATACTCCGGTAAAAATAATTGTTTGGAAGGGACTAGAGGATGGAGCTATGGAACAGTATTTCAAAGAGCAGTCTATTCATTGGTATTGATGCACTGAGAAAGGGGTAATCCATTTCTTAGAGAATCCAACTTGTGTCTCTTTGGGCTTGGGGGAAGGTGGGATCCAGCAAAATTTCTTTCTTTTTTTTATAAAAAATTTTAATTTTCAAAACACATGCAAAGATAATTTTTCAACATTAACTCTTGCAAAACCTTGTATTACAACTCTTTCCCCCCTTTCCTCCCATCCCTCCCCTAGATGGAAAGTAACCCAATATATGTTAAGCATGGTTAAATATGTTAGATTCAATATTTGCCTACATATTTATACAATTATCTTGCTGTGCAAGAAAAATCAAATAAAAAATGAGAAAGAAAATAAAATGCAAGCAAACAACAAAAAAGAGTGAAAATGCAATATTGTAATCCACACTCAGTTCCCACAGTTCTCTTTTTGAGTGTAGATGGTTTTTTTCATCACAAGATCATTGGAACTGGCTTGCATCATCTCATTGTTGAAGAGAGCCATGTCCATTAGAATTAATCATCATATAGTCTTGTTGTTGCCCTGTATAATTATCTCCTGGTTCTGCTCATTTCACTCAGCATCAGTTCATGCAAGTTTCTCCAAGCCTCTCTGAAATCACCCTGCTGATCATTTCTTAGAGAATAATTTCCATAATATTCATATCCCATAACTTATTCAGCCATTCTCCAACTGATGGGCATCCATTCAGTTTCCAGTTTCTCGGCAAAATTTCTTAAAGTACAAAATGAGAACAACAAAATTTTGCTGATTATTGCAGCAAACAAACACTCTAGAATACCTCTGACCCATGTGGGTTGTATGGCCTTACCTCTTAGATCCCTTAGGAAGTTGAAGAATAAGTGCTGATCTGCTTTGCTGAAGGGAGTTTCCTCATAGGGAGTTGTCAGTGATATTACAAATATAGTCAAACAAAAAGAAAATAAGATTCAGAGAAGTGAGAGGTCATAGTATGTGAGCTATTTGCTTAGAAAAACTATCATAAACCCATTTGCTCCCCGAGGCCTGAGAATGAGATTCTGCACTGGTGAAACAGCTCAACACACAGACACAGAGACTTTAGAGCCTTCAGTATAGTTGATTGGAAAGAGCACTTCAATTATAGTAAAAAACAAAAACAAATAATAAAAAAAACTAAAAAACAACCCAGCAATCTGGGTTCAAGTCTTTTTTCTGCTGATCACCAACTGTTTGATCTTAGATGCTTAATTCATCTCTGTTTCCTCATCTGGGAGGTGATGGGCTGAAGTTTTTCTTGGAGGTCTCTTCTGCCTCTAAATTGATTATCTTATGCGTCCCCTAGAATCATCTACTCTCAAGATTCCTTGGAATTAAAAAGGGCTCCTTTAAACTTAACTTGCACTTCTCTTGCCCTGACACTTAGACGTTTACAAGAGTTATGGTCTTGAACAGGTAATTTTCCCTCTCTGGGCCTCAGTTTTCCCACTTCTGAAATAGGGATGCAAATCTTTGTGCTAACTAACAGTACAGGCTCAGCGTGAGCTAAGCATTTTTGCTTACCTTAAAGCTCTCTTGAGATACTAGCTGAGTAACCCTGACAATGGACCTGGTCAATGGATTTTAGAATTCTTCCTAACAACTCTTCCCCTCTTTGTTCTCCTCTAAACTCAATTCTTTTAACCTTTTTTCATGAAGAGGACCATTTCCCAGACCTTTAATCATCCAAGTTGCCATTGCCTGGACTTTCTCCAATTTTTACCTTTTTTGTATATCTGCATAGATCCTGCTCCTGGTTAAGCTTCTCTCTCCCTCCCCCCAATATATTTTATGCTAAAAGTCATCCTAATAGCATTTATAGCTTTAAAATGTAATTCATGTGTGAAAAGACAAAGCCATTAAAAAATCACAGAAGCTTATAGTTGAAAAGGAACTGAAAGATTATATAGCCCAACTCCTTATTATACAGAAGGAAATCTGGAGCCCATTAGAGGAGGGGGAATTGATCTACTCAATGTCATGCTACAATATTATGACCCAAGGTCAAGTGAGTTGTCAGGATGAATGAGACTTGAAACCAACTCTGACTATTGGGTCTTTGCTCTTTCAAATGGTCCAGGTGGCTTCCCTTGAAGTATCTGCTCATGGGACTTCTCTGTTCTTCAGGGACACTCTATTGCCTCCTGAGTAAAATTCAAACATTTCTGCTTGGCATTCAAGTCCCTCCACAATATTGTGTTATTCCATCTTTATTTTATATTTCCTTCATCCACATAATCTTTATACATTATTCTGTGAGGCAGTTGACTGTCTCCAAATGGATCACAAGTTGCATTGCTTTTATTCATGCCATTTCCTATTCCTGCAGTGCCTTTTCTCCCTTTATTCAAAATGCAGAAATAGCATTTTCTTCTTTTTAATTGGGACCCATGATCTCATTGTTATGGAGCAAAAGCATCAAAGACATGGTCTGCAAAATTTCCAACTGCTGCTTGAACCAGATTAAGATGCAATTGGGAAATATTTAACAAAATGAATACAAATACAACAGAACATAAATAATGTTAAAGTGTGGTTTTTTACATCAATGCATGGTCCACAAGGATCCTTATATACAGTTTTTTGATACTGTTTGTATTTGAGTTTGATGCTCCTAATATAGGAAACTCCCTGCGCTTGTATTATCTTCTAGTACATCCCCCTACCCTTAGCCTCGATTTTCCATTCTGTGGAAAAAAACAGAACTCCTTCACTCCACCATCCCACCATGTGGAGGAAATATAAGAATATGAAAATAAAAGTATGCTCTGACTAGAAAGGCAGGATTCATCCAAGTGGAACTGGGGCAAAGACCAGAGTATTTGGGAAGAGGGAAGGGGTCATGCCTGACATCCAGTCGGGACCAATTCTGTCTCCCCAAAAGTCACTTGGGATAGGAACTAAGTCTTGGGTAAAGTGAATCCCCCTAGTGTGAGAGGAAGCTAAGACATCATTGAGGTACATAGCTTAAGAAATTTTCCACTCAAGGGGAAGGAGTCAGAAAGTGAGAAATAGAAGGAAAAGACCAAAATTACCAGAGATCTCAGGAGGAAAAAACTCAGTTAAAAACCTTGAGTTCAAGCAGCTAAATTAACAGCTAAAATAAAAGATATCAAGAACAGAAGGGAAGATGACTTCCAAAACTACTAAATGAGTCCAAACATTGCTGAGTAAATATTATTAGATAGAGAAAAAGAACCTGATAAGGCAGAAAACCATGTACATTTCCAAAAATGCATGAAACCACAGCAAAGTGTCATGAATAGTTCAGTAAAGATATAACATTCATTAAAGTAGAATTTATAGACTGCAACAGCAGAATTAATTGACAGGATAGAAAAAATTATATGCATGTTATTATGTTTCTTCAATAAAATGAAAGAGGAAGCAACTGTTTGGTAATGCAAATTTATAGAAAGGAAGGACTATCTAGAAGAGAAGAAGTAAAAGTAATATGATCTCTATGCAAGCAAAATCTAAAAGATGGAATGCATAAAGACAATTTAAGGATCACATGTCCCTCAGAAGAGAAAGATAAGCACCCCCCAAAAAAATAAAATAACTTGAATACTACAATGCAAGAACTAATAGGAGAACTTCTGAACACTGGAAGGAATATGCCAATAGAAAAATTCATAAATTATTTCAAGGAAAAAAGAAACTGTGCTACAAACCTTATCATACATAGTTATTATATTTGACAGTATTGTCCTTCCTTGAATTCCTACTATTCTTTCAAGCCTACTTCAAATGTCACTTTCTCCAAAGATGCTTTCCTGATACTGCAAGTATATAATTATCACCATCCTCATGTATTTAATTCTACTTACTCTCTTCATCTATAATATTGGGGCTTTAACTTTGGACTCAATAACTTCTGAGGTTCTTTCCATATCTAAATTTATCAATAAAGAACATGCATTAATTAAGCTCTTATTATGTCCCAGGCACTGAACTAGTTTCTGAAAATACAAATATAAGCAAAAAAAGAAATATCATTGCTGTTCTTAGACCACTTACATTCTAATACAGGGAATGCAACATATAAAGGGCAGCTGAAAAGCACACGGGTGAAAATGGTCGTTGAAGAGTCAGAAGGAGAACTAATAGAAGAATGAAAGATAGCCTGACCATTCCTGAAAAATGGAGGTTCCAAGAAAGAATTGTAAACAAAGGAAGATCTGAAACAAAAAATGTCCCAAGGTGAAAAGGCTGTAGAGTTGAAGAAATGTCTAGGATGAAAAGGAGGCCAGGACAGTGTAGCAAAATCCAGTGAGTCAAAAGCAGAGTCAAGAAGGGAATCTAGTAGATAGGATCATTAGGGATCCCAAATCTGAATTCTATATTTTTAGGGCCTTCCAACCTCTGACACTCCATGTTCTCAAATCCCCTCATGCTCTGATATTCTGTGATTTGAATTGAGTATAGAGCCATAGAGAGGCTCCTACGACTGTGAGAATTGGGGAATAGGACCTAGAGCTGTTCTTTAAAAGTGAGAAGGGATTCTATAAGATGACAGCAAGTGGGGAGGAATACATTGAGACAGGGGAGACCACCTGTGTAAAGACAAGAGAATGTTGTCTAAGAGAAGTGATTATCATACCAGTTTGACTAAAAGGGAAAGAATGGTAGAATCACAGATTAAGAATCTGAAAAGGAGTTAGGAGAGGAATAAAGGATGGCTGGTCTGGACTTTCCTCCAAACAGAAATCCAAGAAGGAATTTGCCAATGGGAGAAGGGAGATGGAGGCAGGAATGGAGGGAACGTCCAGGATAAAAAGTTAAGAGAGATATTGTGGTAAAGAGAGTTGGAAGGAGATCCAGAAGAATGATCAGATCAGTGATCCTTTGGCTTCATATGACACTTTGCCTTATACTTCCTTGAAGCAATTGCCATGAAATGTTTTAAATGATCCTTCTCTGGGTTGATATCTCATCCACCTCCTAGACTATAAACTCCATGAAGGCAGGTATTTTCTATCAGCTAAACTTTGTATAGTGCTTAGCACATGCTTATAGAATAAATGTGGTTGAATGGTTTTTTTCTAGATGTAGCAAAAAATAAAAGAACTGGGATAAATGGGTTACCTATCTCTCTGACATAGCCTTTCACCTCATTGCAACAATTTATGGCTGGTGCTCTCCCCATTGCTTCAACAGTTCAGCTAACTGATCTGAATGCAATAGCTAGACAATGACATCAGTTTCAGACCTCCTGGATTTAACACTCGGCACTATTCCCAGCCCCATCTGGAAGTGATTCAGAGATGACACACAGGAGAAGAAAAAGGAATCATTTCCCCACCCCAGACCCACTGTCTATTTCCAGAATTGAGTCTTGACAGGTGTTGTGGTTCTGTGTGGGTCTGGATATGATGACAGGTGAGACCTCCCTCTTTGCCAAGTTCCCAAAGCCATTTTAAAATGTGGGAGGGATGGCATCAGACTGGGGAGTCAGTACACATGAATTTGCTGTGTGATTTTGAGCAAGTCATGTCTCTCTCCAGATCTAAGGTTCCCTCTCTATAAGGTAAGATAATTAGATTGCACACCCTCCAAGGTGCTTTCCAGTTCTAATGTTCTCTAGTTCTCTAGCTAGGACATTCTCTGTTGTAATATCCCTTCAAACTTTGAAATTCAAAGTCCTGAGGTCCTTCCCAGCTCTGAATTCTGTTTTAAGGTCCTTTCAACTTCTGACACTCCATGTTCTAAAAATCTCTCAAGCTCTGACATTCTGTGATTTGAAATGAGTATGACCAAGAAAGAAGCTCCTCTGACTATAAGAAATCAGGCAGCACACCCAGATGGTTCTATGGCTCAGTTCATTTACAATTAGACTCTTCCTGATTACCAGACTCTTTTGTCTCATTATTGACTAGTCCCCAACACCATGGCCAGAACTCCTGGGTAAAGGGTTATTTGTAGAGAGGAGCAGGTAGATTTTCAAACGTTTTAATATTATTTTTTATTGATATTTTTATTTCATAAAATTGTAATTCACGAGTTTATCCCTCCCTCTTCTCTTACCCAACGAACCATCTCTTGCAACAAGCAATAAAAAAGAGTGGGAAAAAGCAATTCCATCAAATCAACCAATCAACCAATACATTAATTGAGTAACAGATATCTTTTTAACTCACACCTTTCCCATATTAAGGTTTCTTCATAATTTCCACTCAGCATTCTGCTATGGTCATTACAACACCAGAATAAAATAACCATCTTTGTAATATGGTCCTATATGACCCTTAGGATGAAGCAATAATACATTTGTGGACTATAAGAGTTGGAAGGCACCCAAAACCCCAGAATGGTTAAAAATTGGAAGAGATTTTCAGAAGTAGAATGTCTGAGCTGGCAGGGAACTTATACAGAAATCCTAATTTCCCTAGCTGGTTCCTGCACTCTGTATGCAATGTTGCATTAAGACTAATCATCTATAAAATAATATTGTTATACATACTAATGAAACATGAAAATTAACATTTCACTATTAGCTGGAAATACAGAGTTCCTTCATTTTTGCATTTTGGGGGGATAGACTCCTGGATTTCTGTATTAACAAATGAATACCAATAGTTAGTTCTGTTATAAGTGGGCCAGCTCCTAAATACTCCAACATATATAAGCAAACATACCTGTACACAGAAATGTGTTTGTTTCCATATGTGTATATACATATTCAATGGCCAAACACATCCATCCTTGCAATTACATGGGCACACCCATAGGCGAGGATACACATGTGCAGTTTTCTCTGTATATAGGAAGCAGGCCAATGTAGCCATCTGTCAGTTCTCACAAGCACATGCTTCCAAAAGCAAAACACCTGTATAAAGGGGATTAAGAAAAGAAAGGAGATCCAGGATCTTGGACTTGATTCTGTACCTGTATGGGGAGAGATATATGCAACAGGCATTTTAATTGTGGACAGAGTCCATGAGCATTGCACACACATCACTCATCAGCTTTCCAAGTCAGTGTTCCTGCCCAGTGGGTAAAAGCAACCACATCCATGATTCTCTTAGGATGAGGGAGATGGATTCTGAGAATAAAGATTTAGGGAAGGAAATAAGGAACTGTAAGAATTATAATTTTAGGGAAAGAAGTTCCCACTCTACCTAATTTTCTTTCACAAAATGTATAGTAAGTAGTCACAAATTCTCTTCTTGAAGATCTTGAGTGTCAGGAAGTCTCTTTTATTTGATTTCTGGATAGTTATCTTTATTAGGAAGTTTCATGGAGTATTGGATAGAAAACTGGTCTTGGAGTCAGGAAGAACTGGATATAAATCCTTTCCCTGCCAGACTGTGTGATCCTGGACAGGTCATTTAATATCTTAGTGCTCTCTCCATCTCTTAAGCTGATAAGTTATAAAGAAGATTCATTGGCAGCAGGAGTTTTCTCCTCCATGGATTCCCTATATGAGAATACTGTGGTGAGACTTTAATAAAGCTGAAATGTCTGTTGGAGACACTGAACTGAATGGAAAAAGTCTTCAAAAGCAAAAATAGACATTGCTTGTTTTAGAGAAGTTCAGAAGCTTGGGTAGTGTCTTTGCATATTCAGAGACGAGCAAAGGCAATGGATTTACCACTCATCTGCTCATGACCCCAAAAGGAGTCTGGAAAATGTAATTAGCTAAATTGGGATTGATCACCCCAAGTCAACACAAAGTCCTTGTCTGAGGGAATAGGCTCTGAGGTAGCATGGATTGTTGAACAGGAAAGGGTGAATTCCCTCCCATGTCCTGCTAGGAGATGGCAAATCTCAGAGCATTAGTTCTAAGGGAACCCAAAGGGGAGAGGTTTCTGTCAAGACTATGCTAGATGAAAGAGAACCTAAATGCAAGCCAAAAAGAACCCTGTAACACTCCAGATGGAGAGAGTGTGGTACCAAACAGCCAAGTCAATGACTGAATGTACTCAAAGATGTCAGCTGCCCATCAAAGAACAAGTTGAGGGAGTCTAGTAGATCAATCCAGCCAGCAAATAGAGAAGATCTCAGCACCTGGCTGCACCAGCCAGACAGCAACATCCATGTTTATTAAGGATTGTTCAACAACCCAACAACTTGTTTGACCTTGACCTGTCTATCTGAATTGCTGTACTCTGTGAGTAAATAGTCCAGCTAAGCAGCAGAATGACTCACCCATCACTGATACTACATTCCACCGTGAAGTTTATGAGATCCCTCCAAAGGAAGAAAAGGTATCAATGTCTTATAATTATAAGAATTGTGAGTTGCTTTGGCGATTCATGTTCCCTACACACATTGCACTTTAAATTCATGCCTACTCTTGCCCACTTTCCCTCCCAGATTCTTTGTGGGTTTTTTTGGAGAAAGTGCACCTCAGATTTTTTGGGGAATATTTTGAATAAATTAATTGAATCTACTGGCTAATTGTTAAGAGTAAGCAAACTGATGGGGGCTCATGAGTTAGTATTAAGTTAGTCATCTTATAATGGTATAAATATGTATGCATATATTGGATTTAACAAATATTTCTACTATATTTAACATATAGTGGACCACTTGCCATCTAGGGGAGGGGATAGGGGAAGGAGGGAGAAATTGAAACACAAGGTTTTACAAGGGTTAATGTTGAAGAATTTTCCATGCATACATTTTGAACATAAAAAGCTTTAATAAAAAAAAATGTTAGTCATTTTAGAATTATCCCTGGAACCCTAGGATTAAAAGCAGCCTTCTCTATGGCTCTAATGAAGAAATATCTATTCAATCTCTCTTTTTTTGGAGGCTTTGCTTATAGATGTTGTTACATCATCATATTATCTTGTGTATATATTTTGAAACTTCCCACCACCATGGTAGCTTTTTTTTCACTCTCACCCTAGAAATGCGACCAGCAAATGAGTTTTGGGCAATGGAGTTGTCAACTAGTGTCCAGCCCTACTCCCAGCCTGTACAGGAATCTTCTGTAATCTCTTTCTCATCAGTTGTCCAACACCCTTACTATATCTAGTTGATGAAAGCTCCCAGAACTTGTCTGAGTTGCTGCTGTACTATACCCAGTACAGCCCCCAACCTAGTGTCACAGACTTGGGCTTGGGCTGGGAAAAATGTTTTATCTCAAACTTTATTGACTATGCTACTTTAGAATTCAATTTGACAAGTAATTTTAAAATTTAAAATAGGGGAATGATGGGAGACTTTAGCTGGAATATTTCCTCTACTCCTCAATCTTGGCTCTCCCTCCAAGAAGAAACCCTTGCCTATTGATATATTACATTATATATGCCAATATTCTTGATTCATTAGTTAGTTTTTCTGAACTGTATTCTTCTTCTCTTTTTAAATTCTTTATTATAAGGGATAGCTCTTTGGGAGGAATGATAAAAGAGTAATTCATACATTGGGAAATATAGCTGATATAAAAAAACAAAATGTCAATAATAATGTCTCAAAGAAGAAATATCAGTGCCTGACACACAGGAGTTCTCAATAAGTACTTATTGATTGATTTTTCTTCCTCCCTTCAGTAAAATTCTTCCCTGATGCCCCATCATGGCATGAAGATGACCTGATCTTGCCAAGGTTATGCCAGTTGAGAGTCAGCTCTGATGTATCCTAGTAACTTGGGAAGGCTTTGAATATGGGTTTCATAATGGATAGTGTACTGTTGTTGGAAGGTCAGTTTCCTGAAGCATAGAGAGGTTCATCATCAGGTTGACCAGAGAGTGATGAATTTGCCATTCACAGCCATGCTGAAAGACTATCTACCAAGTCCTAGAGGGGTTGCCATTTTCACAAGGAGGAAAGCACTCTCACAATGATGGATTCAGATATCCTTGTATCATTGACACATTTTCTCCTGAGCTGCCTAAAAATTTCTGTAGAGAGGAATATTTGGTAGAGCCACCATCTTAATGGTACCATATGTCCAAAAACTACACTGAGAGAGAAATCTGTTAATGACCTTTCTCTTTCATATATTCCTACTTGTGTGCAATCTATTCATTATGCAATATCACTTTGCCAAGGGGATTTTCTTATAAATTTCTATGATTTGGAGAATGCAAAAATCATTTCCCCCATTTTATAGATGAAAAAACTGAGACACAGGGAGATGAAGTCCTTCGGTTCCTTTTAGATCAATAGCCTGCAGTTCTTCAGATTCCCCTTGAGTGGCAGGGGCTTTCTTTGATTAAATAAAGAAGCTTATTACCAGAGAGAATGCCTTGGCAAGCATCAGCAGAGCTGTCTTGTTCTTTGAAGGATTGCTGGTATCATTGTTCAAGCTTACACTCTGGAGCCCAAGAGCTCCATGCATCTGACAGCTGCTCAGCTTTGACTGCTTTCTTGAGGACTTCTAGGTGATTTCTCAAATCTTTATCTCTTGGTAATAGATGGAAATCTCCCTCCCAGAAGCTTCTGGGTTGCCTCCACCATTTTGATTCCCATGGTATTCTTCTGTTGCCAAGAGCTCATTTCCAAGAGGGTAGAAGCAGCTGACCTACTTCATCAGCACTACCTTGGTATATTAGAGATAAGACTAGAATTAGAATCAAAGGTCCTAGTTTCAAATTATGGTTTGACTTGGATGGTCACTGAGGTCTCGATTCTCAAATTCTGATTTTGTGAGTTCCTGATGTGCTAATTATAACTATGTGACCTGGGGACAAATTACTCCCATTCTTGGACTCTTGGTTTCCTAATCTATAAAATGAGGGATTGGACTAAATGATGCCTAAGGTCCCTGATAATTCCATCTCCATGACTATGACTACTTAGCAGGCCTGAAATCTTAAAAAAAGCTATATCAAAAGTCCAACACTGGCATTTTCTTTTCTATTCCTTCAACCAGTAATGAATTAGATCATTCATACATTATTATCACTCAGTTAAGATTCTGGTAGCCATTGTTCCTGACCTCTAGGACACTGTCATTTCCTTAGTGAATTAGTTAACTGTCTGACACTCTCTTTCTTCTACAACCCTTATCCCTTATACTGTGGGCCTTCAACATATATATTGATAATCCCTCAAGCCTTATAACTGTCTAATTCCTCATTTTACATACTTCCCTTGACCTATTCCTCTAACCCACCACAGATATACACACCAAAATAGTTATTACAATCATCTATGATTGTTAAACTTTCATATTCATAAACTCTGAAATCCCCTTTTTAATCAAAATTTCTTGTCATTCTACCCCTCCCTCTGTCTTGAAACTGCAAGCCCTTTTATCATTCCTCATCACGACTATCAATCATTCTAAATCCTAAAGTTCGTCTATTTTTTGCCAAGTTAACTGACTATATTTTCTTCCCTTCCCCATATTGATCTTTTGGTGAACAGTTTAATCTTGTTCTCTTGTCCTGAGTTCCTTGGATTTGAAATCAGGTCTTCCTGACCTCAGGTTCACTGCTCTACCCATTGAGCCATTGGTTGCCTCTATTCCCCTCTTATTATTTCACTTTGTCTTCTCAATCAGTTTTTAAGGAATCATTTATCATCTCTATGTAGATGATTCTCATAACTATTTGTATCTCTCCTGACTTCTAATCTCACATCTTCAACTGCCTATTAAATTGTTGTTAGTAGTACTTCATTCTCAAAAAGGACCAAGATATCTTGGAGGTGATGGCATGACATGCAGACAATTGAGGAAAAGGATCTCTTTCACCTTACATTCAAGCTGAGTCCCTCAGGACTCAAACAATGACCGAATGGAGTTTGGCCTAGGACCTATTGGCCAATTAGAATTAGATTGCTTTCCACTTAAGGCCTGGTCCTTAGGAAAGAAATCTAGCCAGTAAATCCCAAGATATCTTGGGAGGGTTGGAAGGAAGGAAGGAAGGAAGGAATGAAAGAAGGAAGGAAGGAAGCAAGGAAGGAAGGAAGGAAGGAAGGAAGGAAGGAAGGAAGGAAGGAAG
>JAJPUD010024997.1:0-11970 GCA_023553655.1 Myrmecobius fasciatus
AGATGAGCTGGCCCAGCCTCCTCCGCCTGTCAAAATCAGGTATCAGGCTCTCTGATTGTGGGTGACTTTTTCTTGGATTTCCAAGACATTTTCCATCCTCTTTGAAGATGTCCTTGCCTTCCTAGACTGGAAGCTTCTTTGTCAGCCATCCCTACAGGCTTTTTCTCATTCCCCCCGATTTCAGTGCTGGGTCCCCGAAGGAGGCTGAGAAATAAGATCAGAATCTTAACGTGGGTGCCCGTTGGTGTGTGACCAGGTGTGGACCATGGTCCTAGTGCCCTGGGGGAAGGGAAGGCCTTGGCCAGGCCACCCCAGGCTTGTGGCAACAGCTGAGCTCGGAGGGCAGGCCTTGGAAGGCCTTTGACCTTGGGCTGGCCCTGGACAAGCGGGATTGATGGAATTCCCTCAAGCTGCTCTCCCAGAGAACTCGGGCGAAATTTTACGCTCCACCCCCTAAAGCATTTTGGGTAAAGTGCTGAAATCTTAGGAATCAGAGAAAAATCACAGGCTGATGTAAGTTTTCTGATACACCTGTGGCTGGTTCAACAGCCCAGCCAGAGACTACTGCTCACTCTCCTAGACTGACCCATACGAGCTGTAAAAACTGTGGGAACAGAATCTTATGGATTCTGGAGTTTTAACCACCAACACTCACTGCAGAAACACTCAGAACCGGATTGGAAGTGCCAGATGAACCCAACAAATGTCCATCCAGCCTTTGCCCCAGTGATGGAAAACCCCTTTCTTAGGGTAGGCCATTGCACTTTTACTTAACTTTTATTACTGGGAAATTTTTCATAATGTTGTGTTAAACTGTCCCTTTCTAATTTCTATCTGGCTTGTAAAAGTTTCAACTAAAATTCTACCTTTTACATGAAACCTTCCCCAACATCTCTTGATTCCAGGGCTTTCTTTCTCTTTCTCATCCACTTTATCCTGCACACAGCTGTTTTGTATATATTTGTCTGCTTGTTGAACCCCCAATCAGATTGTGAGTTTCTTGCAGACATCCCCAATCCCTTTTATTTCTAATGCCTTCCCCCTCTTAATTATTTCCACTTTATCCTGTACACAGCTTTTTTGTATTTATTTGTTTGCTTGTTGTCCTCCCAGTTAGATTGTGAGTCCCTTGAGAACAGGCATCCCCAATCCTTTTTAATTCTAGAGCCTTCCCCCCTCTTAATTATTTCCGATTTATCCTGTACACAGCTATTTTGTATATATTTGTTTGCTTGTTGAACCCTCAATCAGATTGTGAATTTCTTGCAGACATCCCCAATCCCTTTTAATTCTAGTGCCTTCCCTCTCAATTATTTCCACTTCATCCTGATAGAGCCAAAGACACAGAGAAAGACAAGAGTTCTCCAGTCTATTAGTGCCAAATGGATACAAGACCTAAATATAAAAGGTCATGTCCAAAAGGAACTTAAAAGAGAATAAGTAGTACTTTTTTCCCTTTCTTTTTTTAATTAAAACTTTTTATTTTCAAAATATATACATTGATAATTTTCAACATTTACCTTTACAAAACCTTATATTCTAGTATTTGCCTTCCCTTCCCCCTATCCCCTTCCCTAGACCACAGAGCTGTTTTGTATGTATTTGTTTGCTTGTTGAACTCTCAATTAGATTGTGTGCTTCTTGAGAACAGATATTGTCTTTTATTTCTTGTTGTCCTTCTAGAGCTTAGAATAGTCCCTGGTACATAGTGGGTACTGATTGATTGCTACCACCATTATTTCTTTTTTAAGAAAATATGTCTTTGTTGGATTGATGCCCAGCATTGAGTATGGATTTGGTAAATGCTTATAGATTGATTGATTGGTTTGATGGTATAAGGTGAACTCTCAGAGTTTCTTTTTGTTTGTTTCTCATTATTAGTGATTTCTAACAGGTTTTCATATGGCTATCAGTCACTTGAATTTTTTTTTCTGAAAATAATCTATTTTATATTTAATCTATTGTTATATTAATATCAATTGTAATCAATTATGATTATGTAATCACTTATCCATTGGGAAATGACTCTTGGAATTTGTCAATTCCCTGAACATTTTGAATATTTGTTCTTTTTGGAACAGACCTTGAATCAAATGAGATGGCATTTATCAGGTGCTTAGCATAATACCTGACACATAGTAGGTGCTTCTTTCCCTCTCTAGTGAATTTCCAGGGAGGATGCTCCTCTAGGAGCAGATGGCCATCTGATTTTTAGCTGTTCCTTTTTGAGGAGGATTAGGGTTATTATGGGGTGGTGCAAAGGGCAGGCTGGAGCACGGATAAGTTGTTTTACTTGTTTGGGGTCACATAGCCAGTGTGTCAGAAGCAGAACTTGACCCTGAGGCCAGTTTCCCATCATCAGACTTTTATCAGAGATGCTTGGTGAGGAGATTCCCCTTCCCCAGTTCTCTTTTTATCCTAGCTGCATTGATTTTGTTTGAGAAAAGACTTAAATTTTATGTAATTGAAATAATTTCCTCTAGTTTTTGTGGTATATGTCTTCTGCCAATTGTTTGGTTAAGAATTCTCCCCTTAGAACTTAATGTGAACCACAATATAGTATTTTCACTTTTTGTTATTTACTTGAATTTTGTTTTCTTTCTCATTTTTCCTTTTTGATCTTATTTTTTTGTATAGAAGAATTGCATATGTTTAAAATATATTGGATTGCTTGTGGTCTAGGGAAGGAGATGGGGGAAGGGAGGGAAATATTAGAACATAAGGTTTTGTAAAGGTAAATGTTGAAAATTATCAATGTATATATTTGGAAATAAAAAGTTTTAATTAAAAAAAGAAATAGAAAAAGTACTACTTTTTCTCTTTTAAATTTCTTTTGCACGTGACCTTTTATATTTAGGTCTTGTATCCGTTTGGCACTAATAGACTGGAGAACTGTCTTTCTCTGTGTCTTTGGCCCTGTCAGTCAGTCTGTCTGTCTCCCCACCTTTCCTCTCCTTTCCTCTTTTTCAGCTAATAGTTTCTTGACTTAATGGCAATTTCATCCTTTACAAGGTGGAAGAACAGTCAAAGGGAAATTCTATTCTGGATCTGATGATTACTAACAGGAAGAACTCTAAATGCTGGGACAGGAATGATGGGCACCTTGGGTGGGTGTGGGGAGTGATCACTCCATCCTGAAATTGGTAATAGAAGAGAGAATGTGACCTGATATAGATGTCAAAGAGTTCAGAGAATGGCCAGGTAGATCCCGTGGATTAATGTTCTGCTGGCAAAATTACCCCAAAAGGTGAGGAAAACTCAAGAATGAAATTCTGAAGACTTTCATTCACAAAGGGATATAATTCCAGTGAGAATTTAAAAAGGGAGTTATTTAAACATAAACATATGACATAAACATAAACATTTAAACACTCAATATGTATTGAGTGAATACTAATACTTTTGATTTAAAAAAATTATATATGTATATACACATATAGAGATGATTAATGCAGAGAGGCAGGAAAATTCTATATAAACTGATATAGGGTGAAGTAAATAGAGCCAATAAAATAATATACACAGTGACTACAACAATATAAATGAACAGAACAATCCTGAAAAAGACTCTTTAAATCAGCATCAAGTAATATTGAAGTAAAAATGCAAATATCAAACCAAAAAATCATGAAAAAATTAAGTGTGGTAAATGCATGTTTAAAATATTTAATATCAGTGTGTAAACTATTATAAAGAACAAGCATGGCTTGAAGAAAGAGTCCCCAATCAATTCCTTGGCAGAATTGGGAGGCACACAAGTATTGTGCCTTGTATTTTTTTACACATTTCTTGGTTATGCTTTAAAAATTTTTTAGTCTTTAAAAATACTGTTTTTTATAAGTAATCTCTCTGGGAAGGTGCTTACTAAATATTTATTAGTTGATTGTCCAAGTCTTATTTTACTTCTGTTTTCTCTGCCAAGGGGAATAATATTTGGCCTGATCTGATTTGGCCTAAGGAGTTAGATAAGGAGATAATAATAGAGCACCTTTGTAATAGAGCCTTTGCTGAATCCTTATATCACTTGGCTCAGAAGAATTACTTTTGGATATTGAAAGAAGTGGCAGATGCAATTGCTGTCAGCAATATTTGAAAGATTATGGGGATTGGGAGAGATGCCGTAGAATTGGAAAAAGGCAAATATTGTCCTAATTTTTAAAAACAAATATGAAACTAGAGTCTTCATATCAAGACGTGCAAAAAAAGCTTTATAAATATATTATTTGGTCCTCATAATTTCCTCTGGGAAGTGCGTGTTATCATTCTGACAAACAAAGAAATCAAGGTTGAGAGAATTGAATGAGTTACCTGGGGGTCTTGCTAAGTCCGACTCCCTTTTCTGCCCCCATACTATGTGACTTAAATCCGGGCCCCTGGGTTCCAAAACTATCTTGCCTTCCATCATTGTTCCACCCAGGAGAAAGAGCCCCATTGGGTTTCCATGCTCGCTGAAAGGCGTATCACAGGATATGAATCCGGACCTTTTTCTTCATGGAAGGGAAGAAAAGGAGGAATGTATCAGAGGAGACTCCTGGAAGAGGAGGGAGACTGAAATACCCACATAGGACTCTGTATCCGCCTCAACTCCACTAACTGAATGGCCAGAGCATCTTTTTTTAAACTGGGTTCCGTGGGAACTCAATAGTTTCTAAGGGAAAATGTTGGTTAGTGACATGTTTCCTTCTACTAAGAAATGAAGTGCTTCTCAAAAGTATTTATTACTTGTCACAATTGTCTCTAGATTTAATTACATTTATTTTTGTTTTCAAATGTCCATGACCTCCATTTTCTCGGGTGCAGTTCCTTACTCTGGGACCTCTTGGACCATAATTTATGACCTGTTGTCAATGTATTTCAAGCCGTGGCCTAGCAAGTTTGGGGAATGAAGCCTTAATGGGCTCCCAGGTTGTCCACTTTTAACCATTTTATAGACAAGGGAAAAAATAATGTGACTTAACTCAGGGTCACGAGGCCCAACCTGCATTAGAACTGTGATTTCCTGGATTCTGGGATCCAAGAATAGGAAATAAATTTGTCTTTTTTTGAAAGGACGAATAAAAGGATATTATGAGAGAGAACTGGGCTGTAGTATTTCATATATATATATATATTTCAGAGAATTGGACTGTAGGAGTGTGTGTATACACACATGTACACATACACACATGATAGATATCTGTGTACATGTATGTGTATGTGTGTATACACATGTCCAGATATGGATAGACACATATGTATGTTTCATTTCTGGTGCTTCGCCGGCATCAGCCGCAGGCCTGGTTAGGAGTTTGGCTTGGACTTTCTCCAGTCTAGGCCTCCTCTCTCCCATGTCTTTTTCCAGGGGAATCTTCGACCAGTTTTTTTCTGCTTCTCATGGGTGGATTCATAGCGCAAAGAACAGAGTGCTGGCTTGGAATTCTGACTGCCACTTACTAATAGCAGATGGATCACAGGATTCCAGACTTGGAGCTGAAAAGCAGCCCTGCAACTCATTTAGCCACCCGCTCCCCTTATTTATTAAAAAAAAGTATTCCTTTTATTTATCCATCCATTCACTCATTTATGTATTTATTTTTATCTATCTCTATCTGTCTCCCTACAAATTAGGAAAATGAGTTCTAAGCAAAGTTCCATTGTAAGTGGGAGGGCCACATCTAAGGCAAAGATGGCTCAGGGCAAATATTGACTTACCTGGGCCAGCTTGGCCAGGTGGCCGCCCTTTGCTCAGCCTCAGTTTCCCCAGCTGTCAAACGTGGGGAATGAGCTCCAAGGCTGGGATTCTCCCATGCGCTTTCCGCATTTTAGGGGGCTGTCGGGGTCCTTCAGGCAGACCTCGGACCCCCACCCCCCTTTACCAGGTTTCTCTTGGTAGAGAAGGTGAGGGTGGCGGCTGGGAGAGGAGCGCCTCTTGGGGAAAGGGGGGGTCCTAGCTTCCAAGACAGGAGTCTCCCAGCCTGCGTCTGAGAATGGCTCGGCGCCATTACCATGACAAAAAGGGGACCACTGACCTCGGCTCCAGGGTGGGGGGGTGGGGGATGGGGAGGGGTCCGGAAGACTTGGCCCGGAAGAGGGAGCCAGGCCTTAGGGAAAGGCCCGGCCTCCAGGTGTTTTAAAGGCCGGAGCCTCCAGTGCAGAGGGATCTTTTAAGGCCCATGAGGAGTTTCCTCCCCCCGGCTCCCAAACGGTCCTTCAGGGGGCTTGAATGGGGGACTCCACAGGGAGCTGGGGGGAGAGAAAGTGAGAAAAAGCCCAGCCCCCCCCCCAGGCGGAGGGAACAGATGTGAGTCCCTTTGTGGGGTGGCCGGGGGCTCCCGCCCCTTTCATATGCAGAGCAGCCCTTTGATGTGAGGGGGATGAAAGCCGCCTGCGGGGGGAGGGCGCGCAGGGGGGGCTTTGTCCGGGACAAAAAAGGCATCTGCCCAAAGGCCCGCAGTCCCCTCCCCGCGGCCGCGCGATCCCGGGCCCCTGTGGCCCCAACAGTGGGGCTTAATCGATTTTTTCCAGGGCACAAAGGGAGAGGAAGAGGAAGGGAAAAGGGGTGGGAGCGGGGAGATGTGCGCGAGGGAGGGGAAAGGGGGGAGCTGCGAGGCTCCCAGCCTGACTTGGCGCGGTCCCGATTTGGAGGACCCCGGCCCTGCTAAAATCGAGGCTCCCCGGCGGCCGCAGTCTTGCTCTTCCCCTCGCCCAGCCTCAGTTTCTTCATCTGTAAAATGGCCTCTCCCAGTCTCCCTGCCTCCTCTCAGAATGGTTGGGACGGGCCGAGAAGGCCTCGGGGTCCCCTTTGTGTCATTCCCAGGCGGCTTCCTCCCCAGTAAAGAAGGGGGGGCAGGGCTAGCTGCCCAGAAGGGCCAGAGCCGGCCTACAGGGGCCCGGAGGCGCGGGAGATCATTCTGCGCCCTCATTGTCCGAGCCTGGCCTTCCAGGGCTTGGGGTCCCAAGGGGAAAACGGCCGTATTCCAGGGTGAGAAAGCAGGGAAGTTAGGAGGAAGGGAATAAGCATTTATGGGGCGCTGACTGTGTGCTAGGCCCCCTGCTCTGTGCTTTTTCAAAGTTTTCTCCTGTGATCCTCACAAGCACCCTGGGAAGTAGCTGCTATTATTATCCCCATTTTACATTTGAGGAAACTGAGGCAGAGAGACCAGGTCACATGGAGGTTGGATTTGAACCGCCTTCCTGACTCCACGCCCACTGTACCACCAGTTGCCTTGGTAAAACCCCAAGAGCTGAGGGGGGATGATGTGGGAGAGGGGTGTATTTGGAAATGAAAGTGATTTAAAAACAAAAAGGATCAGTGATTTTAAAAAGAAAAGGGTTGGAGTGTTTCAGTCTTTCCGTTCTTATTTTTTATTAATTCTTATTTGGTCATCATTCATTTATAAAAGCTCTGGGCTAAGCAGACTGAAGGAAAAACTCCCTGCTGACCCATTGTTATTGAGCTAATACTGTGCTCCTCCTCCTCCTGGGAACAATGCCCTAACCCTCCAAGGGGAGACTCCCACTGACCCAGGGGAGGACCCTGGGAGGCTTAGGGGCCTGTCATTAGTCTCTGACATTGGGCAGTCCATGTCCACTGCTGACCAGAGAGATTGGGACACGAATTCTAGTTTTGCTCCATTCATCCCTATCAATGGTAATGGGAAGCGGCGTCCAGTGAGCGAAAGTGGGCAAACACTGCAGATCGGGGGCCATTTGTCAAGTGGCTATTAAGTGACGGGCACTGTGCTGGGCACCCGTGAGTCCCGGTACAGTGGTGGGACAAGTCCCTGCCCACGGAGATGGCATTCGGTTTATAAACCTTAAAGGACCTTGTAAATATCAGCCCTTGATATGAAATTTAGCGTTGGAAGATTGTCTTATTCCTTCATCTGACACATGAAGAAATCGAGCCATCCAAAGGAGGGATTCTCCTGCCTGCCATCGTGTTGTTGGAAGACTTGAATGCTGGATTCTGTCCTTATTTTACTCTTCTGGGAAATGGGAAGGAGCCACGAGACCCTGCCCTTCCTACAATCTTGACCCACTGGATTTTTCTGGGGCTTGGGGGAAGTGCTCTCCAGGGGTCCAGCCTGCTTCAGGGCTCCTTAGCACACTGGGGTGATGGCTCTGTATTATTGGAGCCATTATTTGTGTCTCAGATAGATTGGGGAAGGGGAGGGAAGAGAATGCCCTGGATGAATGTCTTTAGGACATTCTAAAAATGATAGCTAATTATGTAGTGAATATTACGTGGCAACCACATTACAAATATTATCTTATTTGATCTTCTCAGCAGCCCTGGGAGGGGGTGCTATTATTATCCCCATTTTACTGCTGAGGAAACTGAGGCAGACAGAAATTAAGTGCTTTCCCTGGACCACAAAGTTAGCAGTATCTAAGGCCCAAATCTGAACTCCTTTTTCTTGACTTCACTTCCCAGGGCGTTAGGCCTGTCCTCCACCTACCTACTTCCACATCCACCGATTGCCACTGGCTTTTTTTGGGCTGAACCTATGATTTCATGGGTCCAGGGAATTCCCAGTGAGGAAACTCCCTTGTATGTAGTCTGGCACCAGAGCTCCATGTATGAACCAGGGACATTTCTTATGAATTCACCTATTTTTTAGTGAGAAAATTTCACTTTCCACAATAAGAAGTGGGTCTTTACTTAGGGATAGATTAGGTTATATTACAAGCATGTTAGGGGGATTCTGGAGTCCCCCAGCCTGGAGTCAGAAGGGAACCCCTCATTCATTCAGCATTTATTACATGCCTATTGTTGTCAGGTGTCTTACTGAATTCTGAGAAAGAACCCTGAAAGATGGAGGGGCGGGTTCTGTGGCATCTTAGGGGAGCCACGTCTGAGCAGAAGTCCCCCTGCAGCAGCCTTGGCCAGTGGTCCTCCTGCTCCTCTGGGTGACCTGCAGTGGGGAGGAATTCTTCTGTCTGGAGTCAAGCTGTGCTCCTCTGGATCGTGAGGTCCACTTTCCTTCCGTGGGGCTCGACTGACTCTGGGAAGTTTGCCTTCACAGAAGTCGGAGCTGAGGAGGACTTGAGTGCACCCCCTCATCTCCAGATGGGGAAACTGAGGCCTTGAGCGGGCGACGGAGGTCGTGGAATAAATAACGGAGCTAGAGCCCACATCCAGACCCCTCGGCTCATCATGAGCCCCTCTGGCCACGGCGCTCCTCCCACAAAGCGAGAAGACGGCTGCCATATATCTGGTTGTGCCTCTGGACAACCCTCAAGCGGGAAGATGTGGGTTCAAGCCTGCCACAGACACATGGATGGCACACTCTGCTTTTTGTCCAGTATTTTTGGTCCTGTCTGACTCTTCCTGATCCCATTCAGAGTCTTCTTGGCAGAGATGCTGGGTGTTCTGCTATTTCCTTTGCCAGCCCATTTGACAGAGGAGGAAACTGAGGCAGACAGGGTGAAGTGACTTGGCCAGGGGCCACAGCTAGGAAGTGTCCAAAGCCATTGAATCCAACCATTTGGTTTTAGAGATGAAGAACCAGATCAAGAGAAGAGATATTTGATGGGTTGCAGAAGAAGGATCTGACGTGGGATTTGAACTCCATGTCCGGCATCCTAGTCACTAAGCCATCAATTATACACGGCAACAACAAGATTATGTTCTGGCCAACTGTGATGGATGTGACTTTTCAACAAAGAGGTGATTCAGGCCAGGTCCAATAGACTTCTGATGGAGAGAGTCATCTGTGTCCAGAGAGAACTATGGGGACTGAATGTGGATCACAACATAGTGTTTCCCCCCTTTTTTGGTTGTTATTTATTTTTTTCCTTATTTTTTCCCCTTTTGTTCTGATTTTACTTGTGCAGCATGATAAGTGTGGGGATATGTTTAGAAGAATTGCACATGTTTAACTACATTGGATTATTTGCTGTCTTGGAGAAGAGGGAGGTAAGGGAGAGAAGGAAAAAATTTGGAACACAAGGTTTTGCAAAGGTGAATGTTAAAAACTATCTCTGTATGCATTTGGAAAAATAAAATGCTGTAATAATATTATTAATAATAATGATAAAGAATAAAATCATGTTTCTCCTTCCCCTGGGCTGGGACCTACTGTTCCTTGGATCTGATTCCTTTGCACCTTCCCTGCCATTTTCAGGTGATCTTTGCCTTGAATCAAACCCTCCTGCAGCAAGAGAGCCTGCGGGCTGGAAGCCTTCAGACCCCCTACACTACAGAGGACCTGATCAAGCATTATAACTGTGGCGACCTCAACTCCATCATCTTTAGCCATGATAATTCACAGGTGGGTCTACACCCCAAGCCTTCCCCTTACTTAGTATGCTGCACTATAGCTCCCTTTTCTAGTGGATACCCTGGCTCTGAGATTTCTTTTTTGAATGAAAATTAGAATCCCCAAATTCATAATCCACTCATTTCCCCTCCATCCATCCCAGCTTCACCTTGGCCTCTCTTAAATCCAAACATTTTTTATTATTTAACATTTCCTTGTTGATGAGCCCCCCAATAGTGATTTTATTAGTAAAGATACCTTGCAAATGAAGAAACGTGATCTTCTGATACAAGTCAGCATCTTATTATTGTTTATAGCCGTTGTCTGACTCTTTGTGATACCATTTGGAGTTTTCTTGGTAAAACTGCTGGGGTAGTTGCCATTTCCTTTTCCAGCTCATTTAACTGAAGGTTAAATAATTTGTCAAAAGCCAGCAGGTCCTTCTTACTCCAGACTTGGTACTCTATCCACTGTATTACCGAACTGCTACTTGTAGTCTTAAAAATTGGCCTTGGTTACCAAGATTTTAAGTGACTTGTCCAAAGTTGCACAGTTAGTAAGTATCTGAAGTAGGATTTGAACTCAGCCCTTCTTGACTCCAGGATCAGCTGTCTATTCCAAGGCAACTTCAGAGCAGTGACTGATCAATCATAAATTCAGAGGATGAGAGACAAAGGGGGTCTCCTGGTCATATGCTAGTCCATCTAATCCCCTCATTTCTCAGGCCTTTTTTTCAAAGGTAAAAAGATACTTCCTGTGGTTTGTCTGGCCCAGGGATTTCTCCCATTTCTACAATCTTTTTTAATAGTCTTGCTTGAGGAAATGCACTTGAAAACCTTCAGTGATTAGACACGTCATGGAACTGAGGTTGATGGCTCTGAGCTCCTCACAGGGCCGGCTGGATATCTTAGCCCCTTGTGATCCACCCTTCCTCCCAGAAGTTCTCTTCCTAGCTGAGTTTGGTCAGTAGCTAAGCCAGCTCAGCAAACACCTTCCTTCTGGGCCCCAAGTATTTGGTTGCTTTGGTTTTCCCTGGGTCTCCATGGGGACTTACCTTGGGACCTTTCCATCTCTACGAGATTCATGGCAAAAGGCCTGGCCCTGGCTGCCTTCTCCTGAAGGCAGCCTCTTGATTTGCATGGTCCTGGGGTGTAGTGGTTAGAGTGCTGAGCTTGGGAATCACCCTGCCTCGGAGCCTTCTCTGGCTGTGGGAAAGTCACTTAATTCCATTGTGACTCCATTGACTTGTGAAATGAAGAAGTCGGATTTGCTGTTCTTTAAGGTCCCTTGTAACTCTCTTTGTTGCTATGTTCTACCACTAGCAGCTGGGAGTCCCTTTGAGAGCTGTGACCTTGGAAAGATAATTCTATACTAAAAAAATCAATTATATGTATGTATATATATGTATATATAATACACATATATATTTACCATATTCTCCTTTCCTGCTGTATTCTTCCCTGCTCCCTCTCCTTGAGAGTCATCCCTTATGACAAAGAATAAACAAAAGAAGGAAGAAAAGAAAGTTCTATAAAACTAACCAACATATCCAAAAAGCCTGATTTTACATGTATCATTCCACAGTTGGCTTCCCCCTCTCTTTAAAGCCATTTAGAGCCAAGTGTGAGCCATTAAATTTTATTTGTTTTATAATTGTTCTTTCCATTTATTCATTGGTCATCATGGTGTATATTGTTCTTCTGGCTCTGCTTGCTTCATTTTGCAT
>JAJPUD010024998.1:5309-18081 GCA_023553655.1 Myrmecobius fasciatus
CATTGTTGGTGGAACTGTGAACGGATCCAACCATTCTGGAGAGCAATTTGGAACTATGCTCAAAAAGTTATCAAACTGTGCATATCATTTGACACAGTAGTGTTTCTACTGGGCCTATATCCCAAAGAGATTTTAAAGGAGGGAAAGGGACCCACGTGTGCAAAAATGTTTGTGGCAGCCCTTTTTGTAGTGGCAAGAAACTGGAAATTGAAAGGATGCACATCAATTGGAGAATGGCTGAAAAAATTATGGTATATGAATGGTATGGAATATTATTGTTCTGTAAGAAACGACCAACAGGAGGATTTCAGAGAGGCCTGGAGAGACTTGCATGAACTGATGCTGAGTGAAATCAGCAGAACCAGGAGAACATTATACACAGCAACAAGAGTATAGGATGATCAATTTTGATGGACATGGTTGTCTTCAACAATGATGTGATTCAAACGAGTTCCTATTGTTCAGCGATGATGATAGTCATATACATGCAGAGAGAGGCCTGTGGGAACTGAGTGTTAACCACAACACAGCCTTTTAACACTTTCTTTGAATATTTCCATGCATTTTGTTTTCCTTCTTAGGTTGTTTTTTTCTTCTTCTCTTTCTAGATCTGATGTTTCTTGTGCAGTAAGATAACTGTATAGATATGTATACATGTATTGTATTTGTCATATAATTTATCCTATTTAGCATGTATTAGATTACCTGTCATCTAGGGGTGGGGGGTGGGGGGAAGGAGGGGAAAATCTTGGGAAAAAAAAGTTTTTGCAAAGGTCAATGTAGAAAAATCACTCTTATGTTTTGTAAATAAAAAGCTTTATTAAAAAAAAAAGGAAAAAAAATAAAGAAGACAGGTTATAAATTACAGAAAGACAGACAGACAGGTTAGACAGTTTAGATAGACCGATTAGACAGATGAGATACATATATATGTATATATACACATATATATACATATATATGTGTGTGTGTATATATATACATATATATACATATATATGTGTGTATATATATAAATATACATATATATACACATACATATATATATGTATATATATTTGTGTGTGTATGCACCATATATACATGCATACATATAATGCAAATAAACACATATAATATATATAGATATATAGGTATAGATATATAGGTATAGATATATAGATATAGGTATAGGTATATAGGTATAGATATATAGATATAGATATATGTAGATAGACACATGAATAATTAAAGGCTAGGCTGAGGAGCTTGTTTTTTGTTTGTTTTCCTTTTTTAGGCCAATGATTTCAAAAAGAAGAATTGGTCAGAAGACTGTATCAGATTGCTTACATTTCCTCAAGGTATAAATCCTTTGTTTCACTAATTAGACAATTGGGATTTCTGATTCACAAATGTGGGAAAAGTAAAACATTTCATATAAGTAATACAAATAAACATATACTATAAAACTGAAAAAAAATGTACATGAATTTGAGTTCATAACATTTACTCTTTTGGGTCGAAGGCAAGATCTAAGAAGAGTTTAAAATGAGTGTGATGTGATAAAAAAAAATTAGATTTGGAATGCAACACAATGGAAATTGTCTTTGAACTTTAGCCAAGAGTGAGTCAAATTGTATGCCACTAATTAATCAGGTGTGAATATGGAAGAAACTTCATTCCCATGGTTTACTTCTTCATCGGTAAAATAAAGAAGCAGTTGACATATAAGATCTCTTCTACTAAAAGTGGAATGATGGTTAATCTGACAACAATTTGTAACAATGTTCATTATTTTTGCCAAAAAGGTAAGTTTATTTCCTAGAAGAAGCTACAGACAAAATGAAGAGATCATCAGGAATGGAAAATATGAAAGAGATTTGGGAGAACATTAGTGTTACAAGGAAAGGCTTTTGGAAGTATTTATTAAAGGAATATGCCATGAGGTAGGAGTACTCCATTGACTAGAAGGCTAAATCCTAAAAGAAATTTAGGATCCTAAAAGAGTTAGTGGCAATGAGGGGGTACAGTGCATAGAGCACCAGCCCTGAAGTCAGAAAGACCTGAGTTCAAATGTGAACTCAGACACTTGAAACTTATTGGTTGTGACCCTAGGCAAGTCATTTGACCCCAACTGCCTCAGCAAAAAATAAAATAAAATAAAAGTTAGTTAGCCATAAGGAGAAAGGCACCATGAGGTATAGGGGAGGAGTGAGGAGAAAGATATGATGCAGAATGCCATAGTGGACTATAATCCAAAGATAGTATGTGTCATGGACAGATTTATAGAGAAAATTTAACCTTAGGGGTCTGACATAACTTGGATTTCTCTCTGGACACAGCAAGATGGGGTTACCCACAACCTCCCCAAAGGGTGGGACTATAAGGTTAAACTGATCCCTATCAATAACCTTGCCTGCTTGTCTCAGGGAATAATTTTATCAGTACTTCAGACTTTCTCTATCAACTCTACCTAGTTGCTCAGGACCTCATCAAGCATACCAAAGTAAGACAGAATTTTTATATAATAAATAGTGCTGAATATAACACAAGTTATGTACATTTTGAGGTGTAGTTACCAGAATGTGTATAAAAAAGCCCTCTGGGGAGGTATGTTTGATAATGATGTAACTAGCATAAGTTCACTCAAAGAGAACAAAGAGGGGAAACTGCAGGTCATATGTCAGGGAGAAGATTTATTGAGATTTCTGTTCAGTGTCCTGCTCTGAATCCTGCTGGTGCTATTTTTTTATTGACTGTTTCTATGATATGTTTTGTGGTAGCCATCATATGATAACCTCATGATATGGTTACAGAATATGCTGGTCTGCTCATTGGTCTAGTGAGATCCATGATTTCTGTGGGGCTTCGCATTGGGGACAAATTTGGGCTGGGATGAGCAAGAGGCAACAATTAGAATCACATCATTAAAAATAGGACATAGAGACAGAAATTTCAAAAAAAATAACACTTCTGGCTTCCCGGAATAATTTTCAATAATTGATAGATTTGGGAATCAGCTGAGGCTCCCTTTACTTGTACTCATAACCTATACAAATCTTCCAAATATTTGAAATTGGTGTTCATTTGTTTTCATTAAATAATCCTATGGTCCTTTTACTATTTCATGGATACTAAGTGCAACACTGTCTCATAAGTTGCAGAATAAATAAGCAAATAATCAAAATTTATATGATCAAAATAAATAAATACATAATTACCAAGACATAATGCAGAATGCCATGGTGGCATTATCAAGTAGTCAATCATTGGTCATGAGTTTGTTTTTGTTTTTTTTTTTTTAATACTTAGGCTTTAATATAGAAAACAGACTCAGTCTCTTCATAGAGCCATACTTGAAGCCTTTCTACAATGGAAACAGCATTCTCTGAAAGACTGAATATCACAATGGAGATGTGCATTCTAGATGTGAAGAGATTGAAAAATATACCCAGTAAGAATTTCAAAGAAGAACTCAAAGTATTTAACCAGGAAAACGTAGGATAAGAGAAGACAGATTGATCGAATGGTGAACATTTCCCCAACACTTGTGATGTTCTCATGTTATCCCTCATTCTTCATGTTTGATTGGCTCATTCTCTGTGTGGTATAGGTAGGTGTGGGTTTATAAGTACTTAGGCTTAGCAAAAAATTAGCTCTTTCTTTGATGGGCCCTATCTTCATGTAGGACGGAAGTCACCATTTTCCATTTATTCCCTTTAGCTAATCATGGGATCATGATTTCTCCTTAATTTATGCTTTCATGCATCTATTCACTTAGAATGGCATGGCCAATTCTTCAATTGATAAATTGTCAAAAGATACGAACAGACAATTTTCAAATGAAAACAATTGAAACTATTTGTAGTCATATGAATAGATGCTCCAAATTACTATTGATCAGCGAAATGCACATTAAGACAACTCTGAGATACCACTACACACCTGTCAGATTGGCTAAAATGACAGGAAAAGATAATGAGGAATGTTGGAGGGGATGTGGGAAAGCTGGGACACTGATACATTGTTGGTGGAACTGTGAATGGATCCAACCATTCTGGAGAGCAAAACTGTGCATAACCTTTGACCCAGCAGTGTTTCTATTGGGCCTATATCCCAAAGAGATCTTAAAGGAAGGAAAGGATCCCACATGTGCAAAAATGTTTGTGACAGCCCTTTTTGTAGTGGCTAGAAACTGGAAACTGAATGGATGCCCATAGATTGGAAAATGGCTGAATAAATTATGGTATATGAATGTTATGGAATGTTATTGTTCTGCAAGAAACTACCAACAAGATGATTTCAGAGAAGCCTGGAGAGATCTTCATGAACTGATGCTAAGTGAAATGAGAACCAAGAGAACATTATACACAACAACAAGAGTATATGATGATCCATTCTCATGGACATAGTTCTCTTCAACAATGAGGTGATTCAAACCAGTTCCTATTCTTCAGCAATGAAGATAGTCATATACATACAGAGAAAGGTCTATAGGAACTGAGTGTGGACCACAACATTTTAACACTTTCTGTGAATATTTGCTTACATTTTGTTTTCCTTCTTAGGTTGTTTTTCTTCTCTTTCTAGACCTGATTTTTCTTGTGCAGTAAGATAACTGTATAGATATGTATAAATGTATTGGATTTGTCATATAATTTAACATAACATATTTAACATGTATTAAACTACTTGTCTTCTAGGGGTAGGGTGAAGGGAAGGAGGGGAAAATTTTGAACAAAAAAAATTTTTAAAGGTCATTTTAGAAAAATCACTCATATGTTCTGTAAATAAAAAGCTTTAATTAAAAAAGAGAATGGCATGGCCAGTGATATGCTGGCAGAGAGAGTGAAGGAGGGAAGAAAAAAGGAAGGGAGGAAGGTAGAAAGGAATGAAGGAAGGAAGGAAGGAGGGGAGAGAGGGAGATTTTGTTAAGCATTTACTATACCAAAGCCACTATGCTCAGAGCTTCAAAAATATTATCTCAATTAATCATCACAACAACCCTAGGAAGTAGATGCTGTTATTGTAACCAATTGCATTAGAAATTAATTGATTTTCCCAGGGTGACACCACAATTGAGTGTCTGAAGCTACATTTGATTTCGGGTCTTCCTTACTCTAAGTTCAATACTCTATTCACCATTGTATTAAACTGGAGAGAACAATGTTGGGGTAAAGTAACTAAGGCTCTTGTTTCTGAAAGAAAAATAAATTTGCTGCATTTTCCTTACCTAATCTCTTTCCTACCCCTTAAATCTGCTGACTCCAGGTTCATATATTGCCTAAGATTTTCAGATTTACACGGTTTGTTACCTTGCTTGTAATGTTTGAAAGATATTAAAATCATCAATCACAGTAAGATCTTCTCTCATTTAGCTGAAGCCCTTGGGCCCAGTATAAAGTTCTAGTAACTGAGAGTGGTCTAAATCTATCTCCTTTTTTCACTATACACTGGCTTATTCACTGACCACTAGGGGTGGGGGAGTTGGGATACTATGGTGTTATAAGTAGTAGAAAATACCCATCAAATTTTATTTTAAAAAATAATGAATACAAGAGCACTTAAAGTTGAGTTGTTATCTAGCTAACTTTGGCACCAATTAAAATAGCAAATAAACAGTTTTAAAGAAAAATTTTCAGTAAGGCCCTCATCCAGAAGTGCAGAGGAGAAAGGAAAAGAATCCAAGTCACCATCTGGATGAATGCTTGGTCAGGGACAGAGCTGTTAAACATACCCTTATTTCTACCTTAGCTCTCTCATCTGTCAGAAGCCATACCAGTGCCCTGTTGTTCTCAATATCAGACATTGTTAGTTGCTTCCCTTTATTTTATTTCTTCAGGGTTCAATTCCTTTCTTCTATTCTTGCTCTACTAACTCTTTCTTAATGTCTCACTTCAGCCTCTTCTTCACACCTTTAATTTCCATGCAGCCATAGCAGTAACAAGGATGGAACGACTCTCATTTTCTTTCCATTTACATATTCCACATCTACTCCATATTTTTTATGCTCTTGTGACACAATCATACCTATGACTATCCATTCTCCTAGTCTTGCACAGAAAGGAAGTAAATAATACTTTCTATTGAAACTACATTCCCTCAGATAATTACAATGCTGAAAACATCCTTTATGTGTGTATATAGAAAAATCTGCCTCCCCAACATATTGCTTCACTAGTCAAATATGTGCTTAGTGAGACTTTTCATGTTATTTTTCAAATGCAAGCCATTAAGATAATGTAACATTTAAAAATTAGACCATGATACATATTAATATTTTATCTAAAGTACTATTATATTTTGACAGTTGAATTATAAAGGTGGCAATGATTTGACTAGGTGAGGTAATCTGTTGTGAAGTCCAGAAACAGAAACATATCCAGTTGTATGTATGTATGTATCTATATGTGTATAGTGCATATACATATAGATGCAGGCATATATCTAGTGTATTCAACTTTTATAAGTACCTGACTCTCAGTAGAATATTTCTAAATGGTAGCATAAAAATCACGCTAGTGACACTGTAACTATTCTTTGTGTATCTTTATTAATGTTTAGCCATCCAACAACATTTTTATTATTTTTATTAATATATTCTACAATTATCATAATTTTATGTATTTCTCCCAGAGATCCATACAATATTACAAATAGTATTTTTAGAAAGGGAAAAACCATCAGTACAAATGATGATTGAAGTAGTCAGAAAACATGTGCAATGTGGACCTCCAATCTCTTAGAAGGAGTAGATTGTGGGACCACGAAATGTTTCCATATCTTTTCACTCAACTAGTGTTTCATTTTTATAATTTGCTGCACTTATTTTTTTATGTTGTTCTTTTAACGTCCACCATTATAGTTACTATGCATATTGTTTTCATTGCTTCTTACTTCACTCTGCATCATTTCCATGCTTCTTAGTATATATCACATAATTTATTACAGCACAGTAATATGCCATTGCAAACAACACAAGTTGTTGAGCCATTCCTCAGTAGATAGACATTTACATTCTTTCTAATTATTAGCTATTACAAAATGTGATGCTATAAATATTTTGCAATATTTGTGGACTTTTTCCATATTGATAATTTGAAAAAAATTCTGCTAATGGAATTTTATAACTCAAGAGTATTTCAAAGAAAGATGCTTTGTGTGTGTATGTATGTGTGTGTAAATCTATATAAATCTGTATATATGTGTATGTGTGTATATATATATGTGTGTGTGTACATATATAGAGAGATGTTCATATATATATATGTATTGCTGTGTACGTGTGTCTATATGTATCTATCTATATATTTATATATATGTTCTCTATATATAAATATATATATATATATACACATATGTGTGTGTAGTTCTAAGACAGCTTTAATACTTTTGAGAATATACATATGTGTATATATATATATAATTTCAGAAACAATAAATATGTATTTATTTTGTCATTCATCAACACATTGTTTTTTCTTATAAAATGAAGCCTCTAAAAATGATAGCAAATCATTTGTAAATAGCAAATACTAAGATTTATGTTTTTCTCTTATTCTGTTCTAGGTTTTGGATAAGAGTCCCATTAAGGAAGAAAATACCATAATAACTTTAGGCAACAATTGATAGCACTGCAATTGAAATTAGGCTAAAATCTCTGCAATTTTTGAATCAGTAATTTAAAAAAAGATCTACTAGACTGACCTTGTGGAAGTAATTTATATACTATATAGACTGAGTGTTTCTTTTCTTTGGAAGGACATAAGATAGCATAGCAATTATTTCTGAAATTTTTATTCACCAAGACAGAAGACTATTTTCTTGGCCTTCAACAATAATATTTTTTTAAATTTTTTCCTTCATAGATATCAACAGAACAGAAAATAAGATGTTTTTAGAAAGTAAAGGGCTGATTAATTCTACCTTTAGACAAAAGAGTGCTTTTGATGAGATGCATCCCACTCACATCTGTAATTGTATTCACCTACAAGATTAATTTTTAGAAAAACACTGAACAATTATTACTTTGGCCAAAAAAAAGTTAGATGTTTTCACAAAGTTTAGCAATCAATGTCTTTCTGGTTTTAAAGTTATTTGGAAGATTTAAACTTTCTTTTCCAGTTTTTATTTCTATGCATTCTAATTAATTGACTGGGATAGTTGAAAAGTGACAGAGTGGACAAAGAGTGGTTTATTTGGTTACAATATGCATTTTTATTAACTTTATTAAATTAAATTAAAAGTATATTACTGTTTAGAAGGGATTTGGCACTTTTTAAAAGTTTCTTATTTCTATATTCTCCATTTTAGTATGACAGATTTTAGTATCACAGATTCCCTACTTTCCTATAGACATAGGAGTTCTTCAAAATATGTTGGGGAGAAGAGACTGGGTATAACACTTAGAGGTATAACAAAAATTTAGATCTTTATAGATTGTCAGTTGAAATTGGTTGGGAGAATGCTTATCTTAGCCCCATTCATGTATTTTTTATTTTAAAGAAAATATTGATAATTCAAAAAAGGACAAATAGAACATTTTTCTATTCTTTACCAATCATTATTGTTTCTATAGTTGTTGCTATGCTTTATTCAAATGGAAGTATTTTGAGTGGGAAGTAAGGCATTTTAAAGAAGGAATATATTCTAGAGAAGATATCCTAAAATTATTTAGTGCTGTTAGTTCTTTGATTCAAAATGATTTTCAAAATAATGACCTTTGGAGTATCATAGAATTCTTAAGATGGGCTAAATGATTTCCTAAATTTTTAGTTTATTTATTTTAATGATATACAATATCTGTCATACAATAATCTGTGATATTTGTGAAATTATCTCCATCTTTCAAATAAGAAAATTGAGGTATTGAAATATTATACCATAGAAAGAGGGTTTAGAGTGAAAGGTGACAATATCTAACATGGAGAATCAGAGATGTTCATAAAGAAAATGAATAGAGTGAAACAAAGCTATGCATAATACAATACAAAACTTCCTTGAATTCTATGTTCCAAGCTAATTATTTATGAGCAGAATGCTCTGAGTTGCAGAATATGAAATAGAATTCTTAATCTGTGGGGAGGGAAAGATTTTGAAGTTAGAGAGAAGGAAGAACCATTCACACCTGTATTTCACATTTTACTGTGATGCTTCTGACTTTCTATCATGAACAATCTTTTAGCTTCACTCTACCTATATTTCATACAAGGAAAAGTCAGTGTGGATGACAGAAGTAGGATATTATTATGAATGGTGAGCCTAAAGTTGAATTTCATAAAATATAAACCACAGGCTAGTGTTAGTACCTTCAATAATATAGCTCATACGAAGTGTTCTAGGTTATCAACATTTCAGGTCCATATTTAAATTGTCATTCAATAACATTTGTCATTCCATATCTTTTTACAAATTTCTTATTTACTGATTAGCCCTATTAAACTCTTCATTAGACCTGTTAAGGCGGGAAGGTCAGGGACCCTGATAAGAAGTTTGTGTTGACTTGATAAGAAGGTATTGTGTGCAGTTCCCTTGACAAGCATGAGACCTGCTGAGATTACTGACAATGTCTCAGATAAAAAAGCAATTCACAGTGATCTAAAAACAGGCTTGCCCCAAGATGTTGCTCTATTATCAGGATGTGAGCTCCTAGATCTTTCTGATTCCCTCACATCAACACAAAGATAATTCCTAGAAGTTGGGTGGGCAAAGGGGATAAAGGAGGGACTAAAGACAGTGGAGCAGGCTGGCTGAGGAAAGCCTCTTGATCTCATCTTCTTCTGGCTTGTGACTCTCCTTAGGGAACACATTGGTTGTGTGCACCTAAGCTTGGAAGGATGTAAGAGCCGGATTAGTATTATGCCTCAGGTATAATACCTGGCAAGTGGCAACGGAACAGGGACTTGAAGTGAATTAGGGCAGGAAGGGACCCGGACCCTGTACAAAGTGCAGGAAGCCAAGAAGAGTACTTCGCTGACATTGTCAGGTGAGAAGATGGGAAATGCCATACCTGTGATAAAGCCAGAGGAAAATGACATATGGGCTAGGCAGTTATATTAAAAACAAGGGGTCACTTTACCCCTAAAGGATCTATGGGCATTCATTATAAATATTCAGACTGTATCCCCATGGATCACTAACACAGGGCTGGATAAGGCAAAATGGAAAATTGTAGGAGAACAAATGACTAGTTATGAGGGCACTCCTGAACCGTTAGAGAATAAGGATTTTATTATAGTCAGTCTAGTGAGGACTGCTTTTGAAGGGGCTAACTGTCTCTAGCCCAGCTTCACCACAGAAAGTCAAACTGAAAACAAACTTCAGTGAAAAAGCCTGGGAAGAGATTAAGGAACAATGGCCTCCTCCCCAGCCCAGTGCACCCTCTTAGAAACAATTATACCCTGATTTAAATGAATTAGAAACCATTTTTCCTGAAGAAAAACAAAAATCTGTGTTAAGTGCAAAGAAAGGAGAAAAGGTTTGTCCCAGCCCTATCACTTCAAACATAACGCATGTAGAATTCACTGCCAGCAAGGAAAAAAATCAGGATTAATGAAAGCCATAGAGCAGGCCCATAGAAATGGGGAAGATGTGGAAGGCTGGGGGATTTGCCCAGTTATAGAAACCCCAGATCCACAAGCCCCTGATGTGGTGCATAGAGAACATATTCCTATCCCATGGAAACGTAGTAAAGACCTAAACGCTGCTTTAGCTCAATACATCCCTACTGCTCCTTTTGTACTAACTCTAATTGAGCAATTATCCATGATGTTTATTCTCTGCCCTAATGATTGGAAAACTATAGCTCAAGCCTGTTTGACCCCTGGACAGGCTGTTGTATGGCGAGCTGAATTTGCAGAGCAGGCAAAGCAGGAGCCCCTGAGACATAGGAATGGGGCTCCACAAGTATATGCTGCACTGTCAGGGACGGGACAATATGAGACCACTGATGCCCAACTGCAGTACTTACCTGCTGAATATACATTATTAGCCGATTGTGCTAGAAGGACACGGACTAAATTAATAGGAGAACAGGGTGATAGGAAAAGTATGGCACAGGTGAAACAAAATCCTAAAGAGCCCTTTCCAGATTTTGTTGCCCGGACGCAAGAAGCTGTGGCCAGGTGCATGGGACCAGTAGAAGGAGCAGAAAGGGTATTAAAAATGATGATATGAGAGAATGCCAACCATGACTGCAAACAGGCTATGATTGGCTTGCCCATGAGTGCAGGAATAGAAGGGATGATAAGTAGATGTGAGAAAGTAGCCTCTGATGTTTATCAGGTTGAGTTGCTTCCCGGAGCGATTCATACTAACAAAAGGGAAGAAAAAAGGTGCTATGAGTGTGGCCAGTTAGGACACATCTTGTGGGACTGTAAGCAAAAACGTCCTGTAATCACATGCTTCAAATGTGGTAAAAGTGGACACTATGCTAAACAGTGTAGAGCTAATAAGAAGTTTTGAAAGGGCTAGCCGCCCTCAATGCAGCTTCATCACAGAGGGTCAAACTGAAGATAGAGCAGGCTTCAGTGAAAAAGCCGGAGAAGACATTAAGGAACCATGGCCCCCTCCTCCGCAGGTGGGTATCCCTTGCTGGTCCCTTATCAGTTGAGGGTGGAGCCCAAGTCACAGATCTACCCAGCTCAGACATTAGGAGAGTACAAACTATTGATGAACCAAAGGACATCACTAAACCCCTATACAGCCTAGACAAATACCGAGTGCCCCCACTAGCCATTGTAGAAATCCCCATTAGTCCTCTTCCCTGGTTGGCACTTATTCTTTGCCAAGCAGGGTATGTCCCGGGCGTAGTCCACCTTTGCATTTTCCCTGCGGGTACATCATCCATTGTCTTTACTAACCCTCATGATGAACCTGCCTATATAGACAACAATTACTCCTTTGCACGGCAGTCCCTCTATCCTCTGGCCCAGACCAAGCTGTTAGAGTGCTCAGCCAAACTATAGAACTAGGAAAACCTTTTGCCTCTGTACTTTTGAATGGACAGTCTTTCGGAGGCCTTTTGGATACTGGAGCGGATTGGACAGTGATTTCTGCCTCTTCTTGGCCCCAAGATTGGCCCCTAGAGCAGGCCTATACTCATGTATATGGTGTGGGGGGAGAGCAAAGGGCTATGCAGGCTAAAGAATGGATAGAATGGAAGATAGATGGAAAGAGTGGGAGACTGAAACCTCTCGTAGTCCAAGGGCTTTCAGTAAACTTAGGGGGGAGAGATATTATGAACATTTAAATTTGAAGCTTACAAATGAGTGTTTTAGTAGGGGCCACTGAGAAGCTAGGGAGCATGGGCCCTCCTTTGACCTGGAAAAGCACAACACCTATATGTAGGGAACAGTGGCCCCTGACTCCTGAGAAGCTCCTTGCTTTACATGATCTAGTCCAGGAACAGTTAGCCTGTGGTCACATTGAAGGGAACCTTTCTCCATGGAACTCCCCTGTCTGTCATTAAAAAGAAATCAGCAAAGTGGAGAATGTTAACTGGTTTGAGAGCTGTGAATGCAGTCCTTAAGCCTATGGGCGCCTTACAACCTGGCCTCTCCTCCCCTAATGCCATTCCCCAAGGATATGAGATATGAATTGTAGATATCCAAGATTGTTTCTTTAGTATTCCCTTACATAAACAAGATAGGGAGAGATTTGCCTTCTCTGTGCCACAGGTGAATAATAAAGCACCCAGGTTAAGTTATCAATGGAGAGTCCTCCCACAGGGCATGGCTAATAGTCCAACACTATGCCAGTGGTATGTTTCACAAGCATTAGAAAACCCTAGAAG
>JAJPUD010024999.1:0-18080 GCA_023553655.1 Myrmecobius fasciatus
TTTAGCATGTATTGGATTACCTGTCATCTAGGGGTGGGGGGTGGGGGGAAGGAGGGGAAAAACTTGGGAAAAAAAAAGTTTTTGCAAAGGTCAATGTTGAAAGGTCACTCATGTTTTGTAAATAAAAAACTTTATATAAAAAAAGAAATAGGCAATGCCTATAATAATTTAATGTTTGGTTAACCCAAAGACCCCAACTTCTAGGATAAGAACTCACTCTTTGACAAAAATTGCTGGGAAAATTGGAAAATAGTATGGCAGAAACTAGGCATTGACTAACACCTTATACCAAGATAAGATTGAAATGAGGTCATGATTTAGACTTAAAAAGTGATACTATAAGCAAATTAGAAGAACAAAGGATAGTTTACCTCTCAGATCCATGGAGAAAGAAAGAATTTGTTGTCAACAAAGAACTAGAGCCTATTATAAAAAGCAAAGACAATTTTGATTATATTAGGTTACAAATGTTTGTACAAACAAAATAAATGCAGACAAGATTAAAAGGGAAGCAGAAAACTGGGGGGAAATTTTTCCTTCATGAGTTCTGATAAAGACCTCACTTCTAAAATATATAGAGAATTGACTCAAAATTCTAAGAATACAAGTCACTCTAATTGATGAAGGGTGAAAGAATATGAACAGACAATTTTTAGGTGAAGAAATTAAAATCATTTATTTCATATGAAAAATGATCAATCACTATTGATCACAGAAAGATAAATTAAGACAACTCTGAGGTACTACTACACATCAGGAACAGATAATGATAAATACTGGAAGGGACATGGAAAAACTGGGATACCAATGTATTTTTGGCAGAGTTGTGAACTGATCAACCATTCTGGAGAGCAGTATGGAACTATGCCCAAAGGACTATCAAAATGTACATACCCTTTGATTCAACAGTTTTTCTACTAGGCTGTATCCCAAAGAGATCATAAAAAAGGGAAAGCAACCCATATGTGTAAAAAAGTTTGTAGCAGCCCTTTTTGTAGAGGTAAAGAAATGAAACTGAGTGGATGTCCATCATTTGAAGAATGGATGAATAAGTTATCGTATATAAATGTTATAGAATATTATTGTTCTATAAAAAATTTTTGAAAAGCCAGGAAAGAATTGAACAAACTAATGCTAAGTTAAATGAATAGAACATTGTACACAGCCACCACAAAATTAATGTGACGATCAACTCCGATAGATGTGGCTCTTTTCAACAATGAAATGATTCAGTCTAATTCCAATAGACTTGTAATGGAGAGAGCCATCTGCATCCAGAGAGAGGATTGTGGGGACTGAATGTGGATCACAACATGGTATTTTCACCTTTTTTGTTGTTGTTTGCTTGTTTTTTTATTTTTCTCTTTTTTTTTCCATTGATCTGATTTTTCTTGTGTAGCATGATAATTGTGAAACAAAAATTGCATATTTTAACATATATTGAATTACCTGCAGTTTAAGGGAGGAGTGGGAAGAAGAAAGGAAAATCTGAAACACAAGGTTTTGCCAGAGTGAATGTTGAAAAGTATTTTTGCATATATTTTGAAAATAAAATGTTATTATTAAAAGAAAACAAAAGGGAAATACAAAAATTCAAAGAGAGAAAGATAAAGAGAGTAGGATGAAGGGAGAGAGGGAGGGAAGGAGGGAGAAAAAGAGGGATGGGGTAAGGAGAGATTAATAAAACTCAAAATAAAGAACAAAACCCCATTTAATTATTCAATAAAATTAGGACCTTTCTTTATTTTTAAAATAAAATAGATAAACTATTTGTTAGTTTGATTTAAAAAAAAGGAATTGCTGGAATCAAAACCAAAAAAAAAAATGAATACATCAATAATGAAAATGATATAAAAGCAATTTTAAGGAGTTATTGGAGCAGCTAACTTGTACAGCAGATAGAGTATCAGGTCTGAATTGAGGAAAATTCATCTTTTTTAGGTCAAATGTAGTCTCATGCACATCTTAAGTACCTTTGCTAAGAAAACCCCAAAAGGTGATGAAGAGTAAGACATAACTAAAATGACTGAACAACAAAAAAGAAATAATTATTAATCCTATGACAGTTATTTAAAACTGACAATCTAAATAAAATTGATGAACACTTCTAAAAATAGTAATATTTCATATACAGGTAAGGAAATAAAATGTTTATATAAGCCTTTCTTAGGGAGAAAAAAATGAACAAATTATTAATGACTTCCCTATGAAATAATCGCCAGGAATAGACTGATTTACAAGTGAATTCTATAAAACATTTAAGGAAAAATTAATTCCAATATTATGTAAACTATTTTTAAATAGTTAAAGGAGGCTTACCAAAGTATTTTTTTTAAATTTTATTTTATTTGCATAACATATGTGTGGGTAATTCTTCAACAATAACCCTTACATAGCTTTCCGTTACAAATTTTTCCCCCCAACTTCCCCACCCCTCCCCTAGATGGCAGAATATCCACTACATGTTAATTATGTTAAAATATTGGCAAATCGAATATATGTATACATATTTCCAAACTTATTGTTGTTGTGCAAGAAAAATCTTATCTACACAAACGATATATCAGATAAAGGAAACACAATATAAGCAAACATCAATCAAGGAGTATGAGAATGTTATGTTGTGGTCCACATTTCGCATCCCTCTCTCTGGGTGTATATGGCTTTCTTCAGTGAACAATTGGAGGTGGTTTGAAACATATCATTGTTGAAGAGAGCCATGTCCATCAGAATTAATCGTCATATAGTACTGTTGTTGCCGTGTATAATGATCTCCTGTTTCTGCTCATTTCACTCAGCATCAGTTCATGTAAGTCTCTCCAGGCCTCTCTGAAATCATCTTGCTGGTCATTTCTTACAGAACAATAATATTCCATAATATTCATATACCATAATTTATTCAGCCATTCTCCAATTGAAGGGCATCTATTCAATTTCCAGTTTCTAGCCACTACAAAAAGGGCTGCCACAAACATTCTTGCACATGTGGGGCCTTTTCCTTTCTTTATGATTTCTTTGGGATATAAGCCCAATAGAAATGCTGCTGGGTCAAAGGGTATGCACAGTTTGATAACTTTTTGAGCATAGCTCCAAATTGTTCTCCAGAATGGCTGTATCTGTTCACAGCTCCACCAACAATGCATCAGTGTCCCAGCCCTCCCATAACCCCTCCAACATTCATCATTAACTTTTCCTGTCATTTTAGCCAATCTGACAGGTGTGAAGTGGTACCTCAGGGTTGTCTTGATTTGCATTTCTCTGATCAACAGTGATTTGGAGCACCTTTTCATATGACTATAAATAGCTTTAATTTCATCATCTGAAAATTGTCTGTTCATATCCTTTGACCATTTATTGATTGGAGAATGGCTTGAATTTTTATAAATATGAGACAATTCTCTATATATTTTAGAGATGAGACCTTTATCAGAACCCTTGAATGTAAAGATGATTTCCCAATTTATTACTTCCCTCCTAATCTTGTCTGCATTGATTTTGTTTGTACAAAAACTTTTTAACTTAATATAGTCAAAGTTATCTATCTGGTTTTCAATTAAGAGTTCCAGTTCTTCTTTGGACATAAATTTATTCCATCTCCAAAGGTCTGAGAGGTGAACTATATTACGTTCCTCTAACTTGTTTACAAAATCACTCTTTATATCCAGATCATGAACCCATTTAGATCTTATCTTGGTATGTGGTGTTAGATGTGGGTCAAGCCCTAATTTCTTCCACACTAGTTTCCAGTTTTCCCAGCAGTTTTTGTCAAATAGTGAATACTTATCCCAAAAGCTGGGGTCTTTGGGTTTATCAAAAACCAAATTGCTATAGTTATTGCCTAGTTTGTCTTGTGATTCTATCCTATTCCACTGATCGACTACTCTATTTCTTAGCCAGTACCATATGGTTTTGATGACCACTGCTTTATAATATAGTTTTAGATCTGGTACAGCAAGTCCACCATCGTCAGCCTTTTTTTTTCCATTAATCCCCTTGCCAAAGTATTTTTAAGACATAAATAGGGTTTTGATACCCAAATCAGGGAGAGCAAAAGGAAGTATAATATTATGTACCAATTTTCTTAATGAATAGTGATGCCAAAAAAATGGACTAAAATATTACCAAGGAAAATATAACGTAGTAAAAAATCATTCACTAGGACTAAGTGAGATTTATACCAGAAATTCATGGATGTTTCAACATTAGTAAAAGTATAAGCATAACTGATCATAATAAAACCATATATACACATATATACATTATGCATATGTACATACACACATACATATTATATTCCATCAATAGATATAGAAAAAGCCCTTGACATAATGCAACATACATAAGAATCAATAAAACCTTTCTTTCTTTTTTTTTGCTGAGGCAATTGGGGTTAAGTAACTTGCCCAGGGTCACATAGCTAGGAAGTGTTAAGTGTCTGAGGCCAGATTTGAACTCAGGTCCTCCTGACCAGGGCTGGTTCTCTATCCACTGCACCACTTAGCTGCCCTAATGAAGCCTTTCTTAAAATGATAAAGGATGTGTATATAAAACCAAGAAGAAACAGTCTGTAAAGGGGTTAAACTGAAACATTTTCAATAAGATCAGGAGTGAGGCAAGGTATATCTATCATAATCACTATTATTCAATATTGTACTAGGAATTCTTGCTGTGGCAATAAGATGAGAAAAAGAAATAGAAGGAATAAAATGTAGTCAATGAGGGGGACAAAACTATCATCCTTTGTGCATGATATGAGAGAATACCAGAAAATCAACTAAAAAGCTAGTTGAAAAAAAATAACTTTAGCAAAATGCAGGCTATAAAATAAATTTTTAAAAAACCCATTAACATTTCTATATACTACCAGTACAACCCAGAAAAAAAAGAGATAAACAACTTCCATTATTGCAGACTATGCCTAAAGCATTATCAAACTGTGCAAACTATTGGGCCTGTATCCCAAAGAAATCATAAACGAGGGGAAAGGAACATGTGGAAACATGTTTGTAATAGCTCTTTTTGTGGTGGCAAAGATTTGGAAAATTAGGAGATGCCCATCACTTAGGGAGTGGCTGAATAAGTTACAGTATGTAAATATCAGGGTATCATTTAAGACTTTTTGAATTAATTATGCATGGCATACTCTCTTCAGAGAAGGTGCTGTGCTCTATGAGCAAAGCAGAATTAAATTAGCCCAGAAAAAAAAAAGTGAGATGCATAAAGTTGGAAAAACCACCCCAGATGTTCATATGGTCTATTTGTGTCCAAACACCCCAGATGTTCATATGACTTATTTGTGTCCAACCGTGGAAGAGTATTCCAAGTTTCTATTGGTCTGATCAGCCATAGTTGAACACACTGTAACAACTCCATGAAATTATTTTGATCTTCCTCAAGAACAAAGGATAACAACCAAACATATTAAAATAATGGAATATTATTGTTATATAAAAAATGAGAAACAACCTGTTTTTAGAAAGGCTTAGAAAGATATGCATGAACTGATGCTGAGTGAAGCAAACAGAACCAGGAATATATTGTACATAGTAACAGCAAGACTGTGCAATGTTCAATTATGAAAAACTTGGCTCTTCTCCATGGTTCAGTGATCCAAGGCAATCCCAATAAACTTTAGATAGAAAATGCCATCCACAATCAGAGAGAGAACTATGCAGATGGAATATAAATTAACACATGCTATATTTACTTTTCTTTCTTTTTCTTTTTTTCCTCTCATTTTTTCCCTTTTTATTGTGATTTTTTGTTCCCAATGTGATTCATAAAGAAATATGCTAAAATAATGGATGCCCTATTTTTGTAGGGCAAAAAACAAAATAACTGCAGAGAATATTTGGAATTCTACCTGCCTCCCCAAAAAAACACAACAAAACTTGAGGATTATAAGAACACAATTACAGCACACTTTTCATATAAATAAAGGGAGCCTGAACAATTGAAGAAATATTAGTTGCTCAGAGATAGGCTGAACCAATATAATAAAAAAGAAAATTCTACCTACCCACCTTATTCAGTGCCATACTCATGAAACTACCAAATAATTATTTCAAATGTTAGAGGAAAGAAATTCAGAAAATTCATTTGGAAGAACAAAAAGGTTAAAAATATGAAGGAGATCAATGAAAAATAAAATTAAGAAAAGTGAGCTCATAGTTCCATATTTCAACCTATAAGACAAAATATTGGTCATCAAAAAAATCTAGTACTGACTAAGAAATAGTTTGGTGGATCAGTGGAATAGTTTTGGTATAGAATATATAATATTAATTGACACTAGCCAAGCTTTTTATCTGACTTTCACCCAAGCATGGAATGTGCTGTTTCAATTTCTAATAGCTTTCTTTAAGCTCCTTCTGCAAGAAACCTTCCCTGATTTATCTTAACTCTAGTGTCTTACAATGGTTTTCTTCAACAATGAGATGTTTCAAACCAGTTCCAGTTGTTCTGTGATGAAGAAAGCCATATACACCCAGGGAGAGGCCTGTGGGATCTGAGTGTGGACCACAACATAGGATTTTCACACTTTCTATTGATGTTTGCTTGCATTATGTTTTCCTTCTGAGGTTTTTTTTTTCTTATAGATCCGATTTGTCTTTTACAGCAAGATAACTGTACAAATATGTATACACATATTCGATCTGTCAAATATTTTAACATAATTAACATGTATTAGACTTCCTGCCATCTAGGGGAGGGGTGGGAGGAGGAAAAATTGTAACAGAAAGCTTTGCAAGGGTCAATGTTGAAAAAATTACCCATGCATATGTTTTGCAAATAAAAAGCTTTAATAATAAAAAAAAACCTCTAGTGTCTCTGCTAATCATTTCTTATTTATCCTGCATATAGATTGTGTTGAGTATATTTGTTTATATATGGTCTACCCCATCAGCTTGAAAGCTTTCAGAGTGTAGGGATTGTCCCTGTATCTTTTTACATTGCCAGCATTTGGCACAGTGCCTGACACATAGTAGGAATTTCATAAATGTTTATTGATTGATGGAGAAATATTTCTTTATAAAGGACAACATAATAGAGTTCACAACCCCTCCCCAGAGAGTATCCCAAATGACTTGGTCTGACACCAGCTTCCCAATCCAGTTAGCCTTAAATAGACACTGAGTCACCTCTTTGAGTGAATGGAGCGAGCGGCCTCTGCAAGACCATTGCTAACAATGTGCATTAGCCAGGACAGGAGGAAGATTTATGTCAGGTCTTAGGACATAGCAGAAATAGATCCCAAGTCCAGATTTCTACTCTGCTGATTTAATGCTTGTGGGACCTTGAGGAAATCACAGCTTTCCAGTCCTCATTTACTTCAGCTATAAAATGAGGGGGTTCTACCACATAATCTCTAAAACCCTCCCAACTCTCAATTTTGTGCACTTTCTAGACCTGTCTTCTCTGCATAGCTGCATTTGCCAGATGAGCTAATTGTTAGCTTAGAAGAATTGAAGAGATAAAATAAAAAAATAAATTAAATTTCAAAAGAGTGAGGTAGGGGCATGATAGCAGGGAGAGCTGGATAGGCAGGGGATAGCAGTGGGAGCCAATCTCCCAAGAACAGGCTTTAATGGGGATCCCTGGGCAGCTTGGCTAGAACACAAAGGCGCTATTCCAGAAAGGGGTTGGGACAACAGGGCATTGGAGTGGGTACATATACACCATGGGGCCTATGGTGGGGGTTGGAGGATAGAAAGATGAAGGCCTACTTTGCCTACTTAATATGTTTGCCTAGAGCTTACCCAGGTGCAAAAACTCCATCTTCTTAGCTATGTCTTCCAGGTCTTACCTTCTCCATATCAAACGTGTGGAACAAAAAGCAATTCCAAAATACAGAGTATTTCATAAATGTCTCAGGAGCCACTAATTAGAAACTAATTATAGAATATATAACTGAAGCTTTCACTGAGCTCCATAACCAAGTCAGATCTCTGAACTCCTGCTAAACTTTATGTGCCTTTCTTAAGACATTTATCTCATTCTGTCTGGTATTAAAGTTATTGTTCCTTGTACTTGTCACTCACTTTATGATAGTTATTCCAAACCCCTTCCTTCCTCAGTACTCATCTTCTCCCCTCACCTTCCACTTCTACAGAAAGTCAAAGAGAGAAGCAGAACCAGCCAGGATTTCAAGCAGCTACTACATACATGGTGAGAGTGGTGGAGGGGGAACAACAGGTACGCACATAAGTGTAGTAGACAGCTAAATCAGTAATTATTGTTTATTTATTTATTTATTTAAATTTTTTTTTTATTTTATTTGCATAACTTATGTGTGGGTAATTCTTCAACAATAACCCTTACATAGCTTTCCGTTACAAATTTTTCCCCCAACTCCCCACCCCTCCCCTAGATGGCAGGATATCCACTACATGCTAATTATGTTAAAATATTGGCAAATCGAATAAATGTATACATATTTCCAAACTTCTCATTGTTGTGCAAGAAAAATCTTATCTACACAAACGATATATCAGATAAAGGAAACACAATGTAAGCAAACATCAATCAAGGAGTATGAGAATGTTATGTTGTGGTCCACATTTCACATCCCTCTCTCTGGGTGTATATAGCTTTCTTCAGTGAACAATTGGAGGTGGTTTGAAGCATTTCATTGTTGAAGAGAGACATGCCCATCAGAATTGATCGTCATATAGTACTGTTGTTGCCGTGTATAATGATCTCCTGGTTCTGCTCATTTCACTCAGCATCAGTTCATGTAAGTCTCTCCAGGCCTCTCTGAAATCATCTTGCTGGCCATTTCTTACAGAACAATAATATTCCATAATATTCATATACCATAATTTATTCAGCCATTCTCCAATTGATGGGCATCCCTTCAGTTTCCAGTTTCTAGCCACTACAAAAAGGGCTGCCACAAACATTCTTGCACATGTGGGGCCCTTTCCTTCCTTTATGATTTCTTTGGGATATAAGCCCAATAGAAATGCTGCTGGGTCAAAGGGTATGCACAGTTTGATAACTTTTTGAGCATAGCTCCAAATTGTTCTCCAGAATGGCTGTATCTGTTCACAGCTCCACCTAAATCAGTAATTATTAAGAAGCATTTAGTCTTGCCAGAAACCATATTAAACTCTGTACAAATAGTAGTAAAAAGAAAGCACATTTCCTCTCTCAGGGAGCTTATATTTTATTGGGGAGAAATGAGTGAAGGAAAGCCAGCCTGGTTACTTTCTCAAAATGGGTGGTCTAGGAGGAATTCCCAAATAAAATGATAGAGGCCCCAGAAAAGTTCTTTGTATAGCAAGAAGGCAGTTTGAGGAATGATGGTTAAATCTGGAAAGTCAGTAGGAAAATCAAAATCTGTGAGGAAACAGAAAGGAGATAGCACCAACTATTGATATAATTGGGAAGATCAGAAAGGCTTCATGGAAGAAGAGATTTCTACTAAGTATTTTTTTTTAATTAAAGCTTTTTTATTTTCAAAATATATACATGGATTCTTTTCAATATGTTACAAAATTTTCCCCCTAGTCCCACGCCTCCCCTACATGGCAGGAAATCCACTCCATGTTAATTATGTTAAAATGCTTGAAAAATTGAATATATGTATACATATTTCCACACTTATCATTGTTGTACCAAAAAAATCGTATCTACCAAAAAAAAATCAGAGAAAGGAAACACAATGCAAGCAAACATCAATAGAGAGCATGAAAATCCTATGTTGTGGTCCACATTTCATATCCCTCTCTCTGGGTGTATGTGGCTTTCTTCACTGAACAACTGGAAATGGTTTGAAACATTTCATTGCTGAAGAGAGCCATGTCCATCAGAATTGATCATCATATAGTCTTGTTGTTGCCGTGTATAATGTTCTCCTGGTTCTGCTCATTTCACTCAGCATCAGTTCCTGTCAGTCTCTCCAGGCCTCTCTGAAATCATCCTGCTGGTCATTTCTTACAGAACAATAATATTCCATAACATTCATATACCATAATTTATTCAGCCACTCTCCAATTGATGGGCATCCATTCAGTTTCCAGTTTCTAGCCACTACAAAAAGGGCTGCCACAAACATTCTTGCACATGTGGGGCTCTTTCCTTCCTTTATGATTTCTTTGGGATATAAATAAGCCCAATAGAAATGCTGCTGGGTCAAAGGGTATGCACAGTTTGATAACTTTTTGAGCATGGTTCCAAATTGCTCTCTAGAATGGTTGGATCCGTTCACAGTTCCACCAACAATGTATCCGTGTCCCAGTTTTCCCATATCCCTGCCAACATTAGTCATTATCATTTCTTGTCATTTTAGCCAATCTGACAGGTGTGTAATGGTATCTCAGAGTTGTCTTAATTTGCATTTCTCTGATCAATAGTGATTTGGAGCATCTTTTCATATGACTAGAAATAGTTTTAATTTCATCCTCTGAAAATTGTCTGTTCATATCCTTTGACATTTATTGATTGGAGAATGGAGAATGGCTTGAATTCTTATAAATATGAGACAATTTTCTATATATTTTAGAAATGAAGCCTTTATCAGAACCCTTAAATGTAAAAATGATTTCCCAATTTATTGCTTCCCTCCTAATCTTGTCTGCATTAGTTTGTTTGTACAAAAAACTTTTTAACTTAATATAGTCAAAATTATGTATCTGGTGTTTAATTAAGAGTTCCAGTTCTTCTTTGGACATAAATTTATTCCATCTCCATAGGTCTGAGAGGTAAATTATACTATGTTCCTCTAATTTGCTTATAATATCACTCTTTATATCCAAATCATGAACCCATTTAGATCTTATCTTGGTATGTGGTGTTAGGTGTGGGTCAAGCCCTAATTTCTTCCACACTAGTTTCCAATTTTCCCAGCAGTTTTTGTCGAATGGTGAGTACTTTTTCCCAAATAGTTTGCAAGTATTGGAATTAATTGATCTTTAAATGTTTGGTAGAATTCATTTGTAAATTTATCTGGCCCTGGAGATTTTTTTTTTTTTTTTTTTTTTTTTTTTTTTTTTTTTGCTTAGAGGGTTGATTAACAGCTTGTTCAATTTGTTTTTCTACAATGGGAACTATTTAAGTAATTTATTTCCTCCCCCGTTAATCTGGGCAATGTAATTTGGGGGAGGGGGGAGTAAGTATTCATTCATTTCATTTAGATTATCAGATTTATTGGCATACATATACATTCAGAGAGAGGCCTGTGGGAACTGGGGGTGGACTACAACACAGCATTTTAACACTTTCTGTGGATGTTTGCTTGCATTTTGTTTTCCTTCTTAGGTTGTTTTATTTTTGTTTCTCTTTCTACATTGGATTTTTCTTGTGCTATAAGATAACTGTATAGATATGTAAACATATATTGGATTTATCGTATATTTTAACATATTTAACATGTATTAGACTACTTGCCATCTAGGGGAGGAGGTAGAGGGAAGGAAAGAAAAATTTGAAAAAAGAAAGTTTTTCAAAGGTTAAAGTAGAAAAATTACTCATATGTTCTGTAAATAAAAAGCTTTAATAAACAAACAAAAGATTTATTGTCATAGAGTTGGGCAAAATAGCTCCTAACTATTGCTCTAATTTTCTTTTCATTGGTGGAAAGTTTACCCTTTTAATTTTTGATAATAATAATTTGATTTTCATCTTTCTTTTTCCTGATCAAACTAACTAAAGGTTGATCTATTTTTTAGGTTTTTTTCATAGAACCAACTCTTACTTTTATTTAATAGTTCAATAGTTTTATTACTTTCAATTTTATTAATCTCCCCTTTAATTTTCAGAATTTAAAATTTGTAATTTAATTTTAGGTTTTTAATTTGTACTTTTTCTAGCTTTTTTTTAGTTCCAAGCTCAATTTGTTGATCTTCTTTCTCAATTTAATGCAAATAAGCCTCTAGCGATATAAAACTCCCCTAAAACTGCTTTGGCTGCATCCCACAAATTTTGGTAGTTGGTAAACTTTTGAGTATGAATTTTAACTCATCTTCTTGACTCCAGGACAAACTCTGTATCTTTTGTGCTGCTTAGCTATAGCAAAGGACTAAGTCTACTTAGCTATTATTATTGACAACAACAATTCACCTTTGTATACCACTTTATTACTTACAAAATACTTTCCTAATAACAACCTGATGAGATAGATTGTTTGATGGTAATTCTATTTGATATTGAAGAAACTCAGATACAGATATTTGAAATGATTTAGCTAAGACATATGTATATAGCAAATGACAAAGTCGGGGTTCAAATCCAGTTCTCTTGAGAAGCAGGTTGGCAAAGGAGCCAGGAATATGTGAGTTAATACTCTTTGATACATACCGGCTTTGTGATCCTGGACACATGATTTTACTTTTCATCTATTCACTAAACATGGATCAAGTGTCTGCTATGTGCCAGGTATTGTGCCAAGCAGTAGGGATAGAAAAAAGAGGCAAAAAAGGAGTCTTCCCCTCAAGGAACTTATGATCTAATGGGGGAGACAAGAGCCCACTCCCAGCTTCAACAAGAACTTGTAATCACCATGCTCCTGACATCCAAAAGGGTTAGGGCAGTAGAACACTGAGCAGACTGCATGAGATTGAAGTTGTCAGAGGACTTGGGTAGAAATCCTGCCTCAGAAATATCCTATGGATAATATCTTACTTTTTAGACCCCTTTTCCATCTGAAAAATGGCATGGGACCAGACCATCTGGGGGGTCTTTTGGCTTGGCGTTAGTATTCCTTTTGTTCAATAATGAGGCATTTCCTATTTGAGCAGAGAAGAAACTATTGACTGGTATCATCATGTCTACTTGGAAAGGATCATGGTGGGCAGTTAGTCATTTCTGTCACCTCACTAAATGGCTGAACCCTTTCCACAATGTCCCTAACGAATGCACATCCAAGGTCAGCTTGCTGTACTTTAGCACATCTTTGATTTAAGTGCTCTTTCATTCAAGCATGATTTAGAAGCTATATGTAGGAAAAGCAATTGAACAGATTCTGCAATTATCCACCTAATTAGGATGTGAAGGGAATAAAAAGCATGGGAATGCCATAGAATAATGTGGTATTGTGGATGTTGGTATTCTCTTGAAAATAAATATCCCTTTGCAAAAGCCAGATTAAATAGAATGAAATGAAATAAAAGCAAGACCACCTCTTTTTTCAGGAGCTGTCCATGGTCATTCCCTTTACTTTCTTTCCTCTCAGTTCTGAATCCTTTATGTTCTATCTTTTGAGCTCATTTTCCAGCTGAAGTTTCTCTCCAACAAAGATCCCTTAATTGCCAGATCTCTTGCCGTTTTCTAAAATTTGATGGTTCTTGACTTTTGAGTCTTTTGATACTCTTGACTACCTTTTCTGCATGGGCACTCTCTTCTTTCTGGCTTTTTGCAACACTCTATCTGAACCTACTTCTTTGCTGAATCAATATCCATATCCTGCCCTCTGATCATTAGTGTACCTCAAGTCTCTAAGCTTAGTCTGTGTCTCTCAATGACCCAATTTGGTAGTACCTTTGGAGAGCAGACAACATTTGAATTTTGTCTTTGTACCCACATGTAGCACAGGTCCTGGCACAAGCTAGGTGCTTAATACATGCTTGTCAATCAACACAGTTTCACCTGCTTTTAACAGTCTACTGGAAAAACCTCACAGGGAAAGTTACACAGAAGTATATCCTGACTTGGCACCATATAATGGCTTGGGCATTTTAGTTTCCTACTCATTCCTTCTGCCATTTTTTCTCACTGTTTCCCACTTTTACTCTTAAAATAAATCAGATCCAATATCAAATTAATGGAATTTAAAATGGAAAACTGGAAGATAAGTGTAACAATGCTTCTAGCAGTTTTGTGAAGAGTCTCAATCTCCAAAGACCCTGGGAGGTGTCTTTTGCCAGCATGGGAAGAAAGGAAACTAAATCCAGATTTTAAAAAAAAGAGTATGACTGGTTCACATTCCTAACACAGGCTTTCCATGCTCTTAAAGACAGGATCTGATTGACTTTCTTACTCATAATTCCTTGTCCTTTACATTTCTTTGCTTCTCTTATTCTTGAAGTGAGGTTGCAAGACAGTCTTGGGAGTCACACTGGAGAAGGTCATCTTTCTTAGAGCAGGACCACAGCATCTCAATCTCAGATCTCTATTAAAGAATCTTCCCCAAATTGTGGCACCACTAGGATCCTTTTGTATTTCATAAATTCATTTCCAGGGGAGAATTTCTCTGACCCTCAGATCTATCCCCACTAAGAGCAGAAATCTAAACTTGATGCACCCTGGGCTTTCCTGAGAAAGACTTTTATTGGGAATCATGCCTGCCTTGGTTATGTTTATGCTTATACCCAACATTCTGTTCACCTAAGCATGCTGTCATTATTATTGCTCTCATCATTAATAATAATAATGACAATTAAAATAAACCATATTTATATTCCACTCCTGGCTCCTCTTGTAATTATCTGGATTGTTCCAGGATGTCTCAGCAACCTTCTTAGTCTAGAATATCCCTCTGCCCCATAATCCTCTTCTCTCATTGGTGATCAAGGGGTAGGAGATAGGGCAGCTTTCATTATGGGATTGGATTTAGGCCTGCAAACCTTCATTCCACTCTCACCTCTTCTTCTGATTCTCAGGATTTATCCCTCGTGAGCTCACATGACTCCCTTTGCTATTCTCCTTCATCCTTATACTACATTGTGTTCACCAGATTTTGAGCTCCTTGAAAGTAAATAACTTTCTTTTTGCCTCTATTTGTATCCCATTACTTAAGACTGCCTAAGGAAATGTTAATAATGCTGGGGACCTGATTCTTCATCACTGCAAAGTGACTAAACATTTTATCTCATTTCATCCTCAGGATGATCCTTTAAGGTGATTCTTGCCATGATGATAATTACTATTATCCCATTTTACAAGGGAGGAATTTGAGAGATTATGTCACTTGACTATATTATTCACTGGACTAGGGAGTGGTGGAGTTGAGTACAAAGCCAAGTCTTGTAACTCCAAGTTATTGCATCAGCAGCAGCATGTGCAGTCATCTTATTAGAATTACCACCAACATTTATATAGAATGCTTCAAGATTTTGTGTAATTTGAAACTTCAAAGTCCACTTTTGGGACCTTTGGGATTCCCCATCAAGGATTATAGTTGTGACAAATGATTATATACATCATATCATCTCAATTCTGTTTGCTACTCTCCCATTTTCTCTTAGAGTTTCCCTTGTCATATGTTGCAGGCTTCAATCTTCCTCTACTCTTCCATGTAATTATTTCTTCTAAGCTCCAATATGTACACTATTCTTAGTATAAAGGCTCATTTTGATTTCAATATGATTCCTACAACTGTAGATGTTCTTGCAGGTTAAATTTAGCCACAGGGAAGCACTCCCAAGCAATTCTTACACCAGCAGCAATTGCTTTTCTCCTCACCACCTTCCACAGTCAGCAATTCACAATGAAAATCCATTTAAAAATAAAAAAAGCAAACTTCTCATAAACATGGCCTAATAGTGTATGATCTGTTTTCGGGGGTGGGGAGGGGGAGGATTAAGCTAAGTAGTCTACCCAAGTGAGTTAAAAATAGAGAAAATTTATGAAACTCTGACAACTGACATTTAGAATAAAATATATGTTGAGCTCAACTGCCCAAACACCATGATTAAGTTATTCAAGGACTTGCACAGATATTATGGAAATTTATTGCAAGTCAGAGTTAGGCCAAGGACAAAGTGTTATCTCAGAGCTATCTCCTGGTTCTAGAACAAACCATTATGGTGGGCCTTTTAGGGAGGATTCAAATCACAGAAATAATAGAAATGCCGGATATTTTCCTTGAAAATTTCTGGGAAATTCTATCATTTCTTTTCTTACCATTAAGCAACAAAAAGGGAGACATGATCAAATTAGCCTCACTGGGGCTTTATCAAGTTTCAATCCTGATGCCCGAGGGAAAGCACTTTGGTGTACAAAGAGTGAAGCAGGAAGCCAAAGGAAAATCTTAGCATTTTCAAGGATTTTGAGGAATTGTGGTACTCCGTCTAACTGTACAGCTAGCCATTTACTTTTCTTTTTCTTGAAACAAATATTATCAGTGTTAGTCATATCAGCCTATTTGACTCACTGACATTATTAAGAAAAAAGGGATTTGATCAAAAACCTAGGTAAGAACTATGGAAAGAAAGGTAAAAAAGAAGAGAATAAAATGGATAGCTGTGCTTTCAAGTGAGGAGATCACTTCATGTAGAATTATTTAATTCTGAGAGGCTCCAAAGAACACAATCAATGGACAGCTATATGGGATAAGGACATGGGAGAGAGAAAGTTGTCAGGGACACACACAAACACACAAACACACATATTAGATATGAAAATGAGAAACAGATGACACCAAATCCACAAAAGCCTTTATCATCTGCCGAATTGTTTTCTGTACACCAGTACCCAAAGCCAAGGCAAGGGACAGTCTCCCAGCATCCAGCATGGACAATGTTTAGAGACTCCCTTGGCTAAATAGCTTATGATCCCCACTTAGAAACTGCTGTAATACCAGGAGATTAGCATGTAGAAGATGATATAGCTCTAAGGTCTTGTAGGAAAGACTCCATCCCAAAGTGAGCAAAATGTCTCTAAGAAAAGGGGCAATTGGGTCATTGTGCCAAGTCACCTACACAGAAACAGAGACCAGTTCCTTCCTTTTCAAAATGATGCATTCCAGCAATAGAACTGGAAAAGATGAACAAGGGAGTTGGAGTGTGGGTCCTAATTAATGCAGCTCTTTCACTCTATCCCAAAGCAAGCCTCAGCTAACACCACTGTCCAGGAAGACAGAGGGGAACAGTGAAGGGATGCCTGTCCTGCCACAGCAGGGATGGAGGCCTCCAAACCCTGCAGTTCTTGCCCCACTCAGCCTTTATGGCCTTCCTGTCACTGCCTGTAGGTAGTGAAAGGGCTGTGCCTTCTCATGTTTAATCCTATAGGATTCTGAGGTTCACATATTACAACCCAGTGAGAGGCAGAAGGAATAAAGGGGATATCCATTGAACAGATAAGGGCATTAAGCAAGGAGAAGTATTAAGTGACTTTTCCAAAGTCATATGACTACTCAAAATTCTAAGTTCCTGGGCAACAACCATTTTATCCATATTTTACCAATGGGGAAATGAATCTTGGAGAGCAGAAGGAATTTGCCGTGTCACACAGTACTTAAGAGATGGATTGAAGATCTGAGCCTAGACTGTTACAACTGCAGTTAAAGAGAGGATGTTTAGGAAGACAGAGCCAAGATGGCAGAGAGTAGGCATGTCTTTTTCTGAGATCTTCCTGGTGTACCTCAGATCAATACTAGATCAAGCCTCTAAATTGCTTTTAGACTGACATAACCCACAAATATTTGAAATAAGATAAATTTCTAGCAAAAGATATTTTGGAAGAACTTCAGAAAATGTCTGTTTCAATTAGGCATAGGGGAGACAGCCAAGTGCAGGTGCAGTGCAGGAAGCCAAGGCAGTGTGACACTGGGGAATCTCCTGGGTGGCTTCCGAGCCAAAGTACAGCAGTATTGACCACTCTGGTTAGAAGTCAGTGAATCAGCAGATTAGTTGTTAGACATCCAATACAAATACCAAAGGTAAAAAGTGAGTCTCTGAACCCTAGAATGAGAAGCAATTTGGCGATGCCCACCCAGCACCGGAAGTAAATCAGCAGCATGGTCCAGAGCAGTGTAAAGTCACTGTTCTTTGTAGAGGAAGCTTGGGATTATCTCCTCTTTATCCTAAGAGCACACTTCAATAATTAAAAAATGACCAAAAAAACAAAAAAATAAACAAACAAAAAAACAAAACAAAACAAAACAAACAAAAAAAAAAACCTCTGAACATGGATAGCTTTTGTGGAGAAAGAGAACAAGCCTCCAACCCTGAGGATAGTAAAGGCAAATCATCTCCAGATGAAGCCCAAAAGGGTGATCTGAGTATGTCCCCATCTCATAAGGCTCTTTTGGAAAAATTCAAAAAGGATCTTAAAAGAGTTGGAAGAACAATGTTGAAAGGGAATGAGAACTTTGTAAGAAAGTTTGGAGAAGGAAACAGAAATTATTTGAAAAAATCTAA
>JAJPUD010025000.1:426-18079 GCA_023553655.1 Myrmecobius fasciatus
GGGGTTTTAATTTTGGGGTCTCTTTCTGGAGGTGATCGGTGAATTCTTTCAATGCCAATTTTGCCTTCTGATTCTAAAACATCAGGGCAATTCTCTTTCATGATTTCCTGGAAGATAGCATCCAGGTTCTTTTTTTCATCGTGGCTTTCAGGGAGTCCGATAATCCTTAAATTGTCTCTCCTGGATCTGTTTTCCAAGTCAGTTGTTTTTCCTAGGAGATATTTCATATTTTCTTCTATTTTTTCATTTTTTTTGACTGATTCTTGAAGTTTTATTGAGTCGTTCATTTCAATTTGTTCAATTTTAATTTTTAAGGTATTATTTCCTTCAGCTATCTTTTTGAGCTCCTTTTGTAACTGGCCAATTGAATTTTGTGGTTCATTGCATTCTTTTTCCATTTTGCCAATTTTATTTTTCAATGAATTGTTGTCTTTTTCCAATTCACTAATTTTATTTTTCAGTGAATTTTTGTCTTTTACCAATTCACTATTTTTATTTTCTTGTGATTTGGTAACGTTTTCCATTTCAACAATTTTGTTTTTCAGTGAAATGTTGTCTTTTTCCGATTCACCAGACTTATTTTCCAGTTTTTCACATTTCTGTTGCAGGGCGATGTTTCCTTCTTGCACTGCTCTCAACTTATTTCCCCAATCTTCTTCTAGCTCTCTTTTGAGATTCTTTATGCAAACTTCCAGGTAAGCCTTATGAAAGGGAGACCAGCTTAAGTCCACCTCTGTGGCTTTATCTGGGATTGTTTTCAGAATCTTAGGATCTGGGGACTTCTCTAGTTGTCTATGGTGAGAGCTCTCTTTTTCTTGCTCATGATTTTCAGCAGAGGTATCAATCACCAGCAGGGAATTCTGCAGCAGCACTGATTTCAATTTGCCCTGGGGCAATTTTCCGAGTTGACTTCTGGTCTGAGGCTGATCTGGCTAGATCCACACTAGGACCACACTTTCAGCTGCTCTCAATCCACCCTTTATCAAAGGCAGACCTGCCAAAGCACCTGCCCTGCAAGCAGAGCAAAGTGGCCCAAGGGTCTCCCAGGGACTTCCTCGCAGCCTAAAATCTTCCGGTCCATCCCAGCCCCGGACTTGCACCGTGGCTGCGCCCTGGTGTCTGAGTGCTGGGAGCTGCTGGATCCCCTGCCCGTCTAAAACTGACCTCAGAAGTTCTTTCAAAGTAGATATTTGATAGAAGTGCATTGTAGTCACTCCAAAACCAGTCTGGAGGCTCAATTTGTCTGGGTTTGAGGGAAGGTCTCGGGAGCTCACAGAGGATGCTGTCTGCAGTTCACCATCTTGGCTCTGCCCCTCACAATTTAATTACTGATGAGCTACAATTGGGATTACCCAGGACCTAACAACACATCATGTAAGTCTTTCCAGGCCTTTAAAGCCTGGAAAGACTTACATGATGTGATGCTAAGTGAAGTCAGCTAAACACTGTATATAGTAAGAACAAGATTGTGTAATACTGAAGTGTGATAGAATTGGCTCTTTTCAACAAGCAGGTGACTCAAGATAATTTCAATAGACTTATGATGGAAAGTTTCATCCATTTCCAGAGAAAGAACTATGGAGACTGAATGTTGATCAATAGATAATATATTCCTTCTTTTTGTTCTTTTTTCCTTGTTTTTTTTCCCCTTTCTGATGTTTTTTTTTTCCTTTTGATCTGATGATTTGATTTTTGCTATTTAGCATGACAAATAGGGAAATATGTTTAGAAGAATTTCATATTTAGCCTATTTCAAATTGCTTGTTATTTTGAGAAATGGGGGAAAAGTTAGAGAAGGAGCAAAATTTGTAACACAAGGTTTTTCAAAGGTGAATGTGGAAAACTTTTTGCATTTATTTATAAAAATGAAATACTATTAAAATCAAATCACAAAACTACCTCTATGCAGAGATTTGGCAATTAAGCCATCTCTTTTTCACAGAAAGCAAACTCAAATACAATCTAATTTCAAGTAGCAAGACAAAGTTCATGAAACTACTATTATTAGCAGAGCATGGGGGAAGAGAGTGTAAATAGTCATTGTCATACATTGCATTTGAAAGAGTAACTTGTCTTCTGAATAGTGAAAAAAAGTTGAGCAGTCAAAAAGGAAAATTTGATCCACTTCATTTAAATAAATAAATAAAATCAACTACAGGAAGACACAACTCCTTCAATAGCAACATTGACAACATTCTTTTTCCTAAATTCTTGTCAATATATAATCTTGTCAGTGCATAGTCCTAGTCATTGAAAACTATTACAGATTTGATTGCTTGTTTTTTTTTTCTTTTTAAGAGGTCAAAAACTCAATCCATGCTGCGTACAAATACTTCTGAGTGCAGTCCAAAATGATAAAATTTAATCTGTAAATTATTAGCATAAATATAATAAATAATATTATATTTTAAACCAAAATTAACATATGCCTTACATGGATCTTTGTATATTTTAGTGGCTCCTATTTTTATTTCAATTTGATACCATTGTTCTTATCAATGCATCCATGTGCATGCCCATCCTCTATTTGAAAGATCTGTTTTTGGTTCTAGAAAATGGAACCTTTCTATCAGCTCATCAGATCACTTAGCTAAAATCAGTTATAGATTAAATGTTATCTCATATTAATATGATCCTTTACATTTAGATCATTTTAATATTTCATATTGATTAATTCATCTGACTTTCATAACAACCTCACAAAATAGCTAATAAAGCTATTAATTATTATTCCATCTTATAGATAACTATTGTATGTTATAGATCTCAGAAAGGATGAATGATGTGACCAATGCTATAAATAAGGTTTTGATTGACAAATTGAAACCTGTATATTCTGCTAAGTCTTTCAGGAATAAACAGGAATAAGAAGTGGAAATAACTGACTAAGGAATTTCTTAAGTAGAGATATTTGGGCACACATAGAATATAAGTTCCATTTCAAAATTCATATAGCTTGCTCATAATACAACTAAACCCCCAGCATCTTTATTGCGTACTCCATCTACTAGAAATAATAAATCAAAAGAATTTATTATTTACCAATAACAACCCAGAATGAACATTAAGTATTCACCACAAATACATTCTTTCACACATTTGTAGAAACAGAAGTTATAGAATTAATTTTTATAAAATGATCCTGAAGAGAAATGCTACCCTGTAACCTGCTAAAATATGTTTAGAATTATGCATATTTAATTTTTCAGTTATATTATGTTTTCATGCCACCTAATAAATATTGCCAAGTTCTTATTTTGCTCCAACTATTTTTAAGTAAACTATTTCTAACTATTTTTCCAATTATAACATCTTCACTCTCAGAGATATTAGTCATATAGCAAATCATGGTGTTAATAAATGAAGTCCAAATGAATAATTTAAATCATATATGGTATTGCTAGAACTGACTTTATAATTGTATGAGGAAGAATGTTAGTAACTATAGAACTTAACTAGGTTGCCTGGAGCATATTCTTTAGACTAAGGAACTATTAAGTACCAAGGAAATTCACAATTATTTGCTCTGGTGTCAGCATTCAATTATACATTCCCTTTCTAAACACAAAGACTCAAAAATGAAAGAAAGAAAATAAATAGGTCAGCTAATATTAAGGAACTCATTCAGTAATTTAAAAAACTGGACACATGTAGAATTTTTCAAATACGCATATGAAAAATCTAAATAAAAGACCTTTAAAATCACCCACTTTTAAATTATTTTACAATACTGAAATCTATAAATAAGTATTTTTTAAACTTATTCTTATAATAAATGGGACACAGGATTGCTAGTAGACTAAAGGCTGACTTTGAAGGTAGATGGGGATTCTATTTTCTTTTCTTTTATTTTTTTGATACATACTAGCCTGCAGACCATATATGACTGTGTGACCAAGTCATTATCTGTGACTGTTTTGATCAAGACTCAATGAATTTCTAAAGGTTTAATTTCTAAAATATAAAGAGAATTTATGTCAAATTTCTGAGTACAACTTATTCCCCAATTGATAAGTGGTCAAAGGATATGAACACACAATTTTTAGATGATGAAACTGAAAGTCATCCATAGTCAAATGAAAAAATGATCTAAATTGCTGTTGATTTAAAAAAATGCAAATTAAAACAACTCAACTCTGTAGTACCATTTCCCACCTTTTGGATTGGCTAAAATGACAAGAAAAGATAATGATAAAAGTAGGAAGGGATATAGGAATATTGGGATACTAATACATTATTGATGGAGTTGTAGAATGATTCAACCATTCTGGAGAGCAACTTAGAACTATACCCAAAGGACTATAAAACTGTGCATACTTTTTTTGTTTCTTAATTCAGCAGTACTACTACTGGGTCTATATTCCAATGAAACAATAAAGGAGGGAAAAAGTCCCACATGTGCAAAAATGTTTGTAGCAGCTCTTTTTATGCTATCAAAGAATTGTAAAATGAGCAGATGTCCATCAATTTAGGAATGGGTGAATAATTTGTAGCATATGAAGGTATTTGAATATTATTGTTTTATAAAAATGATGAACAAGGTGATTTTAGAAAGACATGAAAAGATGTACATGAACTGTTGCTTAGAGAAACAAGTAGAACTGGAATGCATTATACATGCTAACAACAAGAATGAGCAACGATCAACTGTGAAAGACTTGGTTCTTCTCAGCAGTTCAGTACTCCAAGGTAATTCCAATAAACATTGCATAGAAAATGCCATCTGCATCCAGAAAAATAACTATGGAGTTTGAATGTAAATGAACACAAGCTGTATTCACTTCTTTTTTTCTGTTTTTTTTTGTCTCTTCCATAGTTTTTCCCCTTTGTTTTGATTTTTCTCAAACAAAATAATTTATGAAAAGTGTGCATTTAAAAATTAAATTAAATATAAAAAAAAACAATCAGTGCATCTCCCAGAATACAATGTTTGGCTAACTCTCATTCCCCTATCTGCATCAGTTGAAGTTCCTCACACTAATTATTTTGTCTAAATCAAATAACATACCTGTTGCTCAGAATCAGGAGAAATTAAGCTCCATGGACTTGTAGAGAAGGTAAAAAAGGACTCAGGGAGCATTATTGTTGTCCCATTATTATCAGGTTTAGCCTTGAGATAATTAACTAAGTACCTCTATATCAACTCAAATTTATCCGGGCCAATTTAGGCTTACCTAATTAGAATAAAATTTTATCTTTATTTTTCTATACATGTCTGGAATTCACCTGCAGTTTACTGACTGAAAGACACCTAAATGAGCTCTCCTAACATAGGCTCTGGTTGACAATTTAATTTAGAAGAAGGCTTTTGATAGTAGCTTCTATGTTCTCATTTACATTTTATTTCCTACATTCTTTTTTATTAATTTTATTTTATATACCTACACATATACCTATTTACTATAATGACTGGTGAGCTATTTAGGAAATCTGTAACAAAATACAATTTCAATACCACTAAAGAGGAGATGCCATAGGAGTAAATTGGACTATAACTCAAAAAATTTAGAACTTGAGGAATTGAGGAATTAGATTAGGATTAGATTTAGGAATATAGTGGAAGGAGGAAAAACTATTGGGAAATACAATTTTGAACCTATCTCTAAATCTCAGTACTTGTGTGACAGTAGCCTTGATTCTGCCAACTATAAAATGAAACTTCTAGGATCACTTACAGCTCTGTGATTGTATGATCCATTATTAAAATGCTGAAAAATGGTAAGGGATAATAAAAAGTATCAAAAAAAGTTACAAAGAGGTTGTTGCTTCCAGACTGAAAGGAAGAGAAAGTAACCATTTATAGGGAGTGACAGTCTCAAAAGTTTTATAATTGGGCAATGAGGATGAACAGGATTTGACAGTTATGAAGTCTCCAACAAAATATAAAAGAAAAATTTCAATAATATTTTAATGGAAGCATGATTTCAAAGAAATGAAAAAAGAATAGGCAGGAAGGAAGGAGATGCTAGTATATTAAAAAGGAGAAATAGAGATGTGCTCCTCTTCTCTAAGAAGGTTATCAGCAAATTATCCTTATAATTGACAAATTAGCTCATAGAGGTGTTGATATGTTTTTCTATTTTTAAATAAATGTAATAGATTAAATTACATATACTACTGATAAGAGAACATATAAAGCAATTTTTCTATAACCATCCACTAATACATTTAGCAGATATTTAGACTAGCAGCATATCATTGTATGAAGTATATAGCGTCTCTCTATCTCTGTTTCCCTCTGTTTTCTGTCTCTATGTATATCTTTCTGTATTTCTCTCTCTCTCTCTCTCTCTCTCTCTCTTTCTCTCTCTCTCTCTCTCTCTCTCCCTCTATCCTTCTGTTCCTCCCTCTTTTACTCCCCTTCAATCTCACTTTATTTTGATTTTTAATACCATTTTTAGGTATTTATTCCAAAGAGATTGTAAAAAAGGAAAAAGAACCTACATCTAGCAAATTTTTTTGTCATTGCAAAATCTGGAAATTGAGGAGATATCCTCTGTTTGGGAATGGCTAAATAAGCTGTGCTAAATGTATGTAATAGAATGCTTTTTGTTAGATAAATAATGATGAACAGGCAGATTTCAGAAAAATCTGGAAAGACTTGTAAGAAATTATGCAAAGTGAAACAAGCAGAATTAGGAAAATATTGTACAGAATATTAGCAACATCATGTAATGATCAATTATAATTGACTCAGCTCTTCTCAGCAACATAATGATCCAGGACAAGTACAAAGGACTCATTAAACATAATGCAATCCACAGCCAGATAAAGAACTGATACATTTGTAATGCATATTGAAACATTTTTTTCTCACTGTAATCTTTCTTATTTCTTTTTTCTTTTCATCTGTATCTTCTTTTCCAGCTGTTATAATTTTGGAAATTTTTTTTCATGATAACGTATGTTAAATTTTATCAAACTGCCTACTACCTTTGGAAGAAGGGAGGGGAAGGAGGGAGACAGGCAGAAAAAAAATTGGAACTTAAAATCTTTAAAAATGAATAGTAAAACTTCTTGACATGTAGCTGCAGAAAAAAAATACTACTTAAAAATAAGAATTTGATGGATATATGGTCATACCTGAGAATTGCTTTCCTTTTTTTCTTCCAGTTTTCATATATTTAGAATTTGTTTTTTTTTTTTTCCCAGAGAGATAATGATAGCTTGGATTTCTTATTCTGAAAATTACCTATTCATATAATTTGACCATTTATTAATTTAGGAATAACTCTTATTCTTCTAAAATTGATCCAGTTCTACATGTATATATATATATGTATATATATATATATACATACATAATATGCCTATTATGGGTATATGTAGAGAGCCACAGATATTGGGGGAACTCTGGGTGAGGCATAAGACCCTTCAGACCAGAGGGAATCTGCTGACCATGTGTGGTTCAGATCTCATCTCCCCTTGGGACATTTTAGTCTTCCTGAGAAGTCAAGGGGGGTGTGATCACCTGTGTTCTATTTGAAGCAGGAACACTTACAGTAAGAGGCATTTATATATTAATAGCAGGCTGCTTATTGTTAACACTTGCTCAGTGAGTTGTAGTGATGTAATTGTACTAAGGTATTTAGAGGCCCAAAGGACTTGAAATAAACAGACTCCATCTTTGACCATCATTGTGGGTCTGTCAGCCAATAGCATCAGTAGAGGTGATGTGTGTAGGACCTAAGACCCCAGATGTAGGCACTAAAGATTATGGCAAAAACCCATATGTCTGGCATAGGAGGATCAATAGTAGCTGAGCTGTTTGTTGCCCATTCAAGATGGAATTTTGAAGATAAAACAAGAGTTTTTACACCTCTTTTAGTAAAAAAAAAAATCCCCATCAATCTGTAGGGAAGAAACATCTTACAACCATTAGGATTATAATTGAGTACTTTGGGGTTTTAGGCAGGGCTGCTGTTGAAGGCCTAACAGCATTCTCAACTGTTCTGATTTAATGGAAAACTCATACACCAGTGTGGGTGGAACAGTGGCCCTTAACCAATGAAAAAATTCAGGCTTTATTAGATATACTACAGGAGCAACTTGAGCAAGGACACTTAAAACCTTCTCTAAGCCCTTGGAATTTTCCTATATTTGCTATAAAAAGGAATCTGGAAAATGGAGGATGTTCACTGATTTTGAGAAAAGTGAATGAATAGCTGGAAACTATGGGAATTCTTCAGCTTAGACTTCCATCTCCTACTCAATTGCTAAAGGAATGGCCTCTTTGGGTTACAAACATAAAGAATTGTTTCTTCTCTATCCCTCTGGATAAGGGAGATATGAAAAGATTTGCCTTTTCTTTGCCCAGTGTTAATTTAGCTGACCCTTATAAAAGATTTAAATGGATAGTTTTGTCATGATAGTTTTGCTCTACCATGTGTCAAATATATGAAGCTGCTACTCTTACTCCTGTAAGAAAAGCATTTACAAAAGTTATGTTATGACTTTACACGAATATATCTTGGGGTATGCACCTGAGGAGAAAATGTTAGAAGTATGTCTACAAAAATCCATAGAACCACTAAGGAACTACCAATTGTATATAGCCCCAGGAAAAATTCAAAGGCATACTCCTTTTCAATATTTAGGATATGAAATATATCCTAAGGTGTTTACAGTACAAAAACTTTCTTTAAAAACAGAGAAGTTGAACACCTTATATGACTTTCAGAAACTGATAGGAGATATCCAATGGATGAGTCCAGTGTTAGGCTTAACTACTTATCAATTACAACTATTATATGCCATTTTAAAGGGAGACACTGCTTTAGACTTACCCTGCCAGCTTATAAAAAAAGCTCAAAAGGCTTTGAGAGAGATTGAACTGGCTTTGTCCAATATGGTTGAAGAAGTCACTCAAAAACCCTTGAAAATATCAGTTTTTGCTACAAAAGAGGGATCCACAGCAATCCTTCACCAAGGAGACAATGTGTTCTAGTGCATGACCCTACAAGCACAACCAGACCAAAGCCTTACTACTTACCAAGTGCTTGTGGCTAGAATCTTATTAAAGGCCACAATTATCTGGAATAAGACCTGAGAAGATATACACCTTTTATACCAATGAACAAATTAATGTGAAACCATCCTAGAGTGGCAAATTTTATTGGCCAAAGCTGCCAATTTTACACAAAGGTGTCCCTTAAAGAGAGCCCAGCTATTACATAATTGGCAATTGATTTTTGAAGAAAAGATTTCTAAGGTTCCTCTTAAAGGACCAACCATATATACATATGCATCCAAACATAACATTTGTGCTGTATACTCTCATGACTTAACTGTAAAAAGAGTAGTCAGAACTTCCTTTCAGTCCACTCAGCAGCATGAATTTTATGCAATTATGCTAGCTCTTACTTATTATTCAAGAGATGTAAATATAATATCTGATTTGTCCTATTTATTAGGTGTGGTACAAAGATTTGCCACAGCCCAAATAAAATGTGTAGCTTCTAATATTTATTGGCTCTTTAAGAAATTTCAAGAGCAAATGAGAAGACATCCAGGTATTATATCTTTCATGTCCACTCTTACTGGACTTCCAAGTCCTGTTTTTCACGGAAACTCAAAGGCAGATCACCTTCTCACCATGTTAGCCCACATTTCTTTAGTTCAAGCAGCCCAAGAATCTCATTCTAAATATCATCAGGCTGCTCAAGCTTAAGTTTGCAATTTGGGATAAAAAAGAGGAAGCTAGGAGCATAGTAAAAGCCTATACAGATTGCCTTCTTCCTTTTCATACACCTAGGGTCACTCCAGTATCAGATTTTACACACCACTGGCATACATTTTAATCCTGAAAGACAGGCAATAGAAAGGATAAACAGAGACATGAAGACACTCCTCCAAAAACAAAAGAAAGGGGGAATCACAGGTAACCCTAGAGAACTTTTAAACTTAACTCTATATACTATTAATTTTTTGATTTTTGATGAATATGCTCTGGCTCCAGCAGACAGGTTTTATAACCCACTGCAAGGGCAATGTCCAGTGTGAGCAGCTCCAATATCTTTAGATAATTGGCAGGTGATGTGGAGAGATATGGAAATTGATGATGGAAGGGACCAGAGAGGCTAACCACTTGGGACAGAGATTTTGCTTGTATCTCTACAAATGGAGAAGGAATTAGATGGGTGCCAACAAGCCGTATCTGCCTTGTCCACTGGAGAAAGACAGAAAAAGAGAAAACCCTCTAAATGAAGGAGAAGACCCAAGATGGTTCCATCTCAGACTATGTCTACCACTGAAAGAGCATGGCAGTTAACCCTACGTGTATGGCACTTGACTCATGAACATTAAAAATTATTGTTCATGAGACTGATGCAGGACTTCAAAATCTGCAGGAATCGTTCGTTTCACTGACACATGAAGTGATGGACAATAGATTGGCTTTGGACTATCTCTTGGTTGTTGAAGGAGGTGTATGTGTGATTGTTCTTTATGTATCCTCCTTCTAAGATTCATGGAAATCTTTTATAATATCATGTTGATTCATATTGCTTCTTATATCATTATTTGCCTGCGTGACTCCTCTCATCTTGACTCATATTGGTCGTTTCATCACTACTAGCCTGTGTTATATTACTATTTGCTTGTGTGATACCTCCCATGCTGATGGATTTATGCATACTTATTTCAACAAAAACAAAAGAAAGCAGGAGATGTAGAGGGCCACAGACAGTGGGGTAACTCTGGGTGAGGTAAAAGACTAATCTGCTGACAATGTCTGGTTCAACTCTTATTGAAATGCCCAGGCAAAAGAAAATATAAGACAGCCAAAATAATTGGATTTTAAGAGCATTTATCTAGCTGGCCAGGGAATGAACCCTGCCAGTGCAAAACTAAGGGGTCAGTGCCCAGGAGTTTCATAGGCACATATTTATGAGAGAAAATCACAAGAATGTTTAGAAACATTTATCACAATAAAAGTTACTTTCCCAGGCAGGCAGCGAAGTGTAACAGGGAGGCAACTTTTAAGTTCTATATTCCTTAAGTATTCCTTAAGTCAGGGTCTTTGCTCATAGATAACAGATAAGCTAGTACATCTGGAGGCCCTGTGGACCAGCGTTTGGAAATAGGAGATATCACCTACCCTGGGGAGTAAAGAACTAGAGACTTCAGACAGAGTTCAAGCAGAGGTAACAATCTCACAGTCTCACGAGTGCCCAAGCAGTTTCAGGGGCAGCATCCATTTTACCCACAGTGTCCATTTCACTCCTCCCTTTTCTTTATGACTGGTCAGAAGCTGGACTCATCAGAGACCAGAGGGGAGTAAGTGGTTTTAGCAACAAATAGCTTAACTGCCTGGATTCTTCTCCTGATATATGTGGTTAAACAGTCAACCAAGGGGCGACCAGTCAGGCTAGCAGAAATAGGGGAAGGAGGCCTATCAGGGAGGTTATAAGGGAGGTCATCCAGGGAGACCAATTAAAGAGAGACTTATACCAGGACATTGACTGCCACAGGGCTGTTTCCGTTCCTCAATGCATTTCCTGACAGTGGATAGGGACTCCCTCACCACTCCTGAATTGTTGGCATAAATACAGCAAGCTTCCCCAAGGGCCATGCACACCCCTCTCTATTTAAGATAGAGTAAATCCAAGCCCCGACGATTTTGTAGGACTTCTCCTGCCAAGGAGTTTAAGGAGCTCTCCAGGAAGGGTATTTGACTTTCCAGGACCTTTAAGTCCTGGTCCATTGGGAGCCTAAAGCTGACAACTGGCTGTCGCCGTTGATCAGGGCAGCAGTGGAACCTGTTAATCTGAGTCCTGCTAGCAGGAGAACAAGAATAAGAGCAGCCCTTTTTGCCCTGCTCAACAAACCAAAATGTTCTTCAGCCCCTTCCTCAGAATACAGATAAACCTGAGGGAGCATGTACACAAGTAAGCAAAGCTCAGGGGATTCTTCCAGAGCTAAAGTATATTCACTGATACAAGGGGTTTTGTATCAGGCAGAACAATTGGGAAACGGAGACAGAACTACTGAGGGAAACTGAGACATGGGAACTGAGGCACAACATTATCTCCCCATGAGGTATCTAGGCCTTCCTGAGAAGTCAGGGGGCTTGCTCTATTTGAAGCAGGGATATTGGATATGAGGCCTTCACATATTAAGAGCAGGATGCTTATAGTTAGCACTAGCTCAGGCTGCTGTAGTGATGTAATCAAAGTAGAGTTGGCACATGCTCAGTGTACTGCAGTGATATAATTGTAAGAAGGTATTTAGGCACTGAGAGGACTTGACATAAACAGACTCTATCTTGGACCATCCTCCAGGGTCTCAGCCTCATGACTCCTCCACTAAGACCAAGGACTCTGGAAAGCACACTACATGTATGTGTCTGTGTGTGTGTGTGTGTCTATTTGTATAATCTTAGAAATAAGACATTTATTTAAAAAAAAAAAAACTACAGATTTTCCCAATTTTCTATAAAGCTTTTATGTTCAATGTGTGGTCAATCAATATATAGAAGACCTTGAGACCCTTTTAGGTGGTCTCATATAAGCCTAAACTATTTATATAAATATTAATTATTTACTTCCTAAAATGTTCATCCTTTTCCCATCTATATCTATATCTATACACATATATATAAGCACAGATTGTTTTCATATGCTTCAATCAAAACATATCACAACAGGCTGAATACAGAAGTAGAAATGAGAAACTAGCTGTCTTCTATTAAGACATATACTAAAGAGATTTGCAAAATATTGCTACTCTTCTCAGAGTTTTTTATGTTTAAGGAAATACAAGTATTTTTTGCAAATTTATTTCTACATTGACTTGCTATTAGCTCAAAGAATTAATATGTCGTGTATGTATATATACACATATATATATATATACATGTTTATAAATATGTGAGTATCTTTCTAATCTTCATTTAAATTTAGAAGTACAATAGAATTCTGAGACCAAAACATCTGTTACAAAATGTGCTGATTTGAAGTCAGGAGATTTGAATTTGAATTCCACCTTAGAAATTTATTAGTTTTATGACTGTTAGGCAAGTTGGTTAAATCATCTAATCCTTGGTTTCATCACATATAAAATGAGAATGATATTCACTCTTATTTATATCATAGCAATATTGTTATTAAAAAAGTTCTGGCAAACCTTTGAGTGGTGTTTGAATTCAAATTATTTCTTATTTTTCTATTACTCTGTTTTCTATTACTCTCACCTAACTTGTCTTTGATTTCTGAGTTGTTCTGTTGATGTCTTCAAAGATAGTGTTAGTTAAAAGATTAAATAAATTCTTTTAAGGTCCTTGATTATTCCAAATGTACAAATAAATCACTTTCAAATGTTTGTAGGAAGTTTGAACAACTAAAATAATAACTAATAATAACCATACAATCCAACTATTCTATATAAACTAGTTATCAGGGAGTATCTATATGGACTTTTTCAGATTACTAATAATAAAATTCATATGCTCTTATGTAGCTCTGTGTGTGTACATGAGGATGTGGAGAGGGGAAAGAGTTTATACAAACCTATCATTTCATTGATATGGGGAATTTTAATTGAGAAAGCTATTGATTTAGGTCAACAACTGGCATGGTAGTAACTTTAGAAAGTTGTCTATGGCACATGATTTGTCCAGGCTCACATAGGTATGGTCCAAAAGCAGAATTTATAACCAGTGTTTCTGATTCAAAAGCTAGCTTATATCTCCTTTCTATTTAAGTGAGTGATTGAAATACTCCTTGTTTGAAAAATAAGAAAACTATACAGCATCAGAAAAATTAAAATTTGCTATTTGATTTTGGGCAATAAAATCATATATGATTTGTTTAAATAAACTAAAATACATAGACAGAGATGACGTGATTAGGAAGTAGATTAAAAGACACCATTAAGAACATGTATGACTGGTAGAAAGACTAAGATCCAAACATGAATATTCAAAGTAATGTATTGACATACTTCAGATAGTAAGAGCACTACCATGATACCAAAAGCATCTTATAGTTCTTTAAATATGAAAGTATAAATATGAGATGGCATATTTAGACAGACAAAGCTAAATATTTTGTGTCTACATATGTATATGTGCATGTGTATGTGTCGATATATATGTCATGTCTATATATATATATATATACACACAGAAATACACACACACCCCCATATATATATATATATACATACATACATAATACACCCCATATATATGTACACATGCTTTTTTTCACTACTCCTGCTACTCAGCTTTGTGCCTTTACTTAAATAACTCCATATCTAAAACTCTGTACTATCTATATTTATGCAGGCATCTTCTACATCCAAATCATCTATATAGTTATATCTTTATTAATCTAATACTATAGACCCATTATAGGGGTCTTTGTGAGAGTTTATTTGCATCACTCCAAAATGCTTGGTTGTACAAATTTATAGCTCAAACAGAAATGAATTACAATCACATCAATGTTGCTAGAGATACATAACTTTCAGTGATAATATCTTACTGCCCCTATGATTTCATTAATATGAACATTACATTGAATAATACAGATTATAATGAACCCACTATTCCTCATGATTTGTGATTCCTACCCAGGCCTTCCCTCATAAATGCTGCTTAGAGGATCTATGCAACCTCAGTTATATAGACATAATATAATGAAAATTTCCACAAAATTTAATGCAATTATTTATTCAAAAAATTTCTAAATTTAATTAAAATCATTAAAATCAATGACCTATAGCTAATTTGTTATTACACCTGAGAATGTGACTTTGGATTATCTAAACCTGATACAGTCTTACATCATTACAACCTTTCTCCCCCCAAAAAAAATCCTAAAATCTTTTGATCCTATTATACTATTAGTTTTAAATCATCCATGTATAATCTCATAGTGTTAAAGCCTAGAAAAAACCTCATAAATTATTTATTCTTTCTACAAAAGCTATCTATTTTCCCCCAAATTCATGAAATTCACAATCACAATAAAGTAATATTATATTTTTAATTATTAAAAGCACTTTTAAAGTTATTGTTTTTAATACTAACATATAAGTAAGTTAGGTAGGTATTATATGCATGTATCTCATAAAGAAACTGATTCATATAAGTTATTGCCTTTTCTAAGAAATATATTAACTATGATTGCAGAATATTCATATCAACCACAAGATTACATATTTGCCATTATTAATTATAAAGGCGAAGATATATTTTCATGCATACTATAAAATGTATACATTAAAAAATGGGGTTACCTAGTTAGCCTCTCAAACACTGTAATTCCCCTGTCAGAGGAAATTCCAATCAAGTTACTTTGTTTGGCTTTCCTGTGTCTCCTGTCAGATTACTACCAACAGTAATGATATAATGAATTAGCATTAAGTTCAGAATTCATATAACCCCAAGAGTATTCCTTTCATGCTGCTAATGATGAACTAATAATTTACAGCTCGGACACATTAGGTTTCTTTTATGTGACTGCCTAGAGCCCCACTAGAGAGAAGGATGACAATGCTCTGTGAGATTCTCAGATCAGCTAACCTAGATGCCAGATAACAATTCAAATTTGCTGCCAAGCATTATCATTAGAACAACACTGAATAAAGTTTGTGTATGTGTGTGTGTGTGTATACACACACATTTACACACACACACACACACACACACACACACACACACACACACATATATATAATTTTTTCTTTGCCAAGTCATGAGAGCGGTTATTCCCCAACTCATCTAGAAACAGATGCTAAACACCTGTAATCAATTCCTATTACACAAATAAGAAAGTAGTAATGCTTTCTAATGATTCCAAAGAAGTGCTTATTTTGGTAAAATACATAAACACATGTGGTAGATTGAATTTTAACTTATGAAGATGTCCAGAATGAAGCCATTTGAGAAGAATCACATTGATGACAATACAACAGTATCTAGAAAGGGAAATTGTCCTTCACTGTTTAGGAAATTTTAAAGATTATGGTTTTCCAATACAGAATATCAAAGTACAAGAAGAAAATATTTTTCAGGCAGTTAGTGCTGTGATTACACAATCACCTTTGTCTAAACATCAATCAAAAGCTAATCACAATACTCTGTATGTTAGCATTCCCTTCATTCTTTAACTCACATATGAATCTATATAATCTTAGTAAGGTGACATGAAAAAAAATAGGCTTTCAAATTAGAAGGACAATGGGTTTGAGCTTAATCCTGACATAGATGGATAGATATCCCTTTATAAATTACAACTTTTTGGATTCTTTTTCTCTTTTGTAAAATGATGTTAATTATATCTATAATTCCTATCTCAGAGAGTTGCTATGAGGAAATGGGATAATGAATATAAACTACTTCAATAAGTTCTAAATCTATCAAAATGTAGTTATTTTGTTATAAAGACATCTATGATCTTCTATATATTTTCTCTATAGTGTTGATTTGAAATAAGTAGACTAAGTACCACAAATAAAGATCATTCTAAATCCTGATTACTAATGTCTTAAGAGATCATCATTCCACAAACAAATGGGTCTTGTCTAAATAGTTTGAAGTTTGTATTCTTAAAAATATGCAATATTCAAATTTATAAGAATCCAAGTCATTCTCCAATTGATAACTGGTCAAAGGATATGAACAAACAATTTTCAGATGAAGAAATTGAAACCATCTCTAGTCATATGAAAAGTACTCTAAATTACTTTCAATCAGAGAAATGCAAAGTGAGACAGTTCTGAGATACCACTACACAACTCTCAGATTAGTTAAGATGACAGGAAAAGATAATGACGAATGTTGGATTGGATATGGGAAAACTGGGACACTGATACATTGTTGCTGGAACTGTGAACAGATCTAACCCTTCTGTAGAGCAATTTGGAGCTACGCTCAAAGGGCTATCAAACTGTGTGTATCCTTTGACCCAGCAGTGTTTCTACAGGGTTTATATACCAAAGAGATCTTAAAGGAGGAAAAGTATCCACATGTGCAAAAATGTGCATGGCAGCCTTTTTTTTGTAGTAGCAAGAAACTGGAATCTGAATGGAAGCACATCAGTTGTACAATGACTGAACAAGTTATGGTATATGAATGCTATGGAATATTATACTTCTATAAGAAATGGCCAGCAAGATGACTTCAAAGATGCCTGGAGTGATTTGAATGAACTGATGCTATGTGAAATGAGCAGAACCTGGAAATCATTGCTCATTGCTCATGGCAACAGCAAGATTATACTATGATAAGTTCTGATAGATGTGGCTCTTACTCTACATTGAGATGATGCATGCCAGTTCCAATGATGTTGTGATAAATAAGAGCCATGTACACCCAGAGAAAAGACTGTGGAAACTAAGAGTGGTTCACAACATAGCATTTTCACATCTTTTGAGGTTGTTTGCTGGCATTTTTTTTCTTTTTAATCAGATTATTGTTGTGTAGCAAGATAATTATGTAAATATGAATTCCTATATTCGATTTACATACATTTTACTATGTTTAACATATATTGGATGACTTGCCATCTAGTAAAGGGGATGGGGAGAAGGAAGGAAAAAATTGGAAAACAAGATTTTGGAAGGGTAAATTATCCTTGCATAAGTTTTGAAAATAATCTTTAATAAAAAAAAGATGCAGTCTTTGTGCAACTAAGATTTCTCATAC
>JAJPUD010025001.1:0-18076 GCA_023553655.1 Myrmecobius fasciatus
TGTGCATACCCTTTTACCCAGCAGCGTTTCTATTGGGCTTATATCCCAAAGAAATCACAAAGGAAGGAAAGGGTTCTACATGTGCAAGAATGTTTGTGGCAGCCCTTTTTGTAGTGGATAGAAACTGGAAATTGAAGAGATGCCCATCAATTGGAGAGTGGCTGAACAAAGTATGGTATATGAATGTTATGGAATATTATTGTTCTATAAGAAACAACCAGCAGGATGATTTCAGAGAGGCCTGAAGAGACTTGCATGAACTGATGCTGAGAGAACTGAGCAGAACCAGGAGATCGTTATATACGGCAACAACAAGATTACATGATGATCAATTCTGATGGTCATGGCTCTCTTCAACAATGAAATGTTTCAAACCACTTCCAATTGTTCAGTGAAGAAAGCCATATACCCAGAGAGAGGGATATGAAATGTGGACCACAGCATAGCATTTTCATGCTCTATTGATGTTTGCTTGCATTGTGTTTTCTTTCTCTGATTTTTCTTTCTTGTAGATACGATTTTTCTTGCATAACAATGATGTGTGGAAATATGTATACATATATTCGACTTATCAAGTACTTTAACATAATTAACATGTAGTAGATATCCTGCCATCTAGGGGAGGTGTGGGGAGTAGGGGGGAAAATTTGTAATAGAAAGCTTTGTAAGGGTTAATGTTGAAGAATTACTCATACATATGTTTTGCAAATAAAAAGTTTTAATTAAAAAAAAGAAATGGGTTTTGTGGGATACATTGGGATTGGGATATATGATGTGATATGCTTTTCACAATAGTCCTGTGATGTATGTTCCATAGGTATGATCAACCCCATCATAGAGATAAGGAAACTTAGACTAATAGAATTGAAACAACTTGTCCATAATCACAAAGTAGTTAGGTATTGGTGCTGGGTTTTGAACAGAGGTCTTTGCTGACTGTAGGTGTGACTATCATTCCTCTGTATCCCACTGCCTTTCATTTGGAGATAATGAAATTCTCAGATCATACATGCAAACATGAGCTAAGAATTTCCCAGAAATACCTTATTTTCTTATTATTAATAATTAATATCTTCTTTCCAAGTACTAGAGCCATACTCCTATTTCTTTTCAATGTCTTTCATATCTTGGTTTCTTATTGTGGTAAATAAACTGAGGTAATTAGCTTATTTTAGATTGTATTGACAAATCTGAAATTTCACCTTAACTTTTAGATCTAACACCATGAGAACTCCAATATCCTTATACATCTCTCCAGCAAAGGGATAAGTTTAAATTCTAAGGACATAGAAATTTCAGAGTTCAAAATTGAAAAACAAAATTACTTCTAGCCTTCATTTTGAAAATGGTTATTTTTAAAAAGCTAAGTTATTAGATATGTGCTACAACTCAGAAGGGAGCTGAAAGTAGTTTCTATAGTAACATGAGTTAATTTTGAGAACATTGTATCAAGTAAAGTAGAATACTCAAACCTTCATCTTTATCTTGCTAGAATTCTGAAAATTAGCCCAGAATACTGTATTTTAGGGTACAATAGCTTTCTGATATTTCTTTTCTAGGGCTTTTCAATTCATTTGAATCTATCTCACTCAGTGCCTGTTTTAAAAACTTTGTTTACATTTATACTCAAGGGGCAGCTAGGTGGATAGAGAACCAACCCTGAAGTCAGGAGGACCTGAGTTCGAATCTGGTCTCAGACACTTAACACTTCCTAGCTGTGTGACCCTGGGCAAGTCACTTAACCCCAATTGCCTCAGCAAAAAAAAAAAAACACATATATGTGTATATATATATATATATATATATATATACACACATTTATATTCAGGCCTTCCTTCTCCCTGTAATACAACAAAATATCCAATATTTCATCCATGAAATATGTTTTTACAACTTAATTGAAAGTTAAATTAGTTTCTACAGACAAAAATAATGACAGATTTCTAAAGCATCTCTTCCATGTATCTACTTCAATACTCTAAGTCACTATCCTGATTTCAATCCCTCATTAATTCTCAATTCTAATGAACTTCTGTGCCTCAAGTCTACTCCCCTTGACACTTCATCCTTCACACAGCTTCCAAAAGTGATTTATTTGACATAAGCTCAGATCTGACCATATCAGTCTCCTGATCAATAAAACCTGGTGGCTTCTCATTATTTCTGATGCAAACTCTCTCCATCATATAGAACTTTCACAACCTTTCCTCAAGTTTCTTTTGCAGACTTATTATGTGTTGTTCTTCCTCATACATTGTACTGTCTAGACAAACTTGCATTGATACTGTTTCTCATACCCAATGCTCTTCTTATTTCTGTTCCCTGAATTAGCTGTCTCCCAGTGTCTGTAATATTTTGTATCCTCATGTATATCTCTTGGACTCCCTGACCACTTCTGATGCCTTTATTACCACTTTGCTAATCATTGTAGGTTCAAAGAGAGGCAAAAGAGTCCCTGCCCTCAAGGAATTTGCAAGCAAATAGGGGAGACAAAATGTAAAAAAAATATATTAACAAATCAAACTATATGCAGCATAAATAAAAAATAATTGAAACAAAGAAAGCACTGTAATCAAGAGGAGTTAGAAAAGCCCTCCCTTAGATGGAGGGATTTTAAGTGAAACTTCAAGGAGGCTAGGGAGGTCAGTGGTAAGAAAGAAAGAGTAGAACATTCTAGACATGGAAAACAGCCAGGGAAAATACCTGGAACTGAAGGATGGATTATCTTTTTTTGTTAAACAACTAGGAGGCCAGTGTCACTTGATTAAATAGTACATAATGGGCAGTGAGGTGGAAATTTTATGAGGGGATTTGAATGCCAAGCAAAACTTTTTTTTTTATTTGTTCCTAGAGACAATGAGAAGACAGTGGAGTTTATTGAGTTGAGTATGGGGATGGAAGTGGGATATATGATTGGAACTAAGTTGACAAGCAAGGTATAAGAATATTACTTAGCAGCAATGAGGGCTCAGTTAAGGCTATGTAACATAAATTTGTAATGGATGTAGTCAGAACAGTTGCATGATTTTTTTCTACTTTTGTTCAATGCAGGTGTGGAGGAATAAAGCCAATGAATGGAATAATCCAAAACTGGGGATTGCTTGGCATAATTAACAATATAATAAGGGAACTACAGAATCAAGAGAGAAGAAAACTTCAGAGTTTAATTGGTTCACCAAGCAATTCAGATGTGAAAAAGAAGAAAGAGTATTGGTATAAAATGACCTGGAAGTGAGTTCAGGAGTTGAGGGTTGGAGGTTATAATGAAGATGAAGGATAGTATTAAGTAAGAGAAGGAATAGGGAGAGGTGAAAAGCTAATTAATTAGTCAGATAAGAAGATTTCAGAATTTCTGAACATAGATTGCTTAAGTTGTAGTTGCTTCCCTCATAATGTTAGATATTTGAGAGTAGAAAATATTACATTTTTTGTCTTAATATTTCCAACATATAACAATAGCTAATACATAAAAGATTATTAATAAATATTTGTGGGTTGATTGAAGATTAACTTCTCTGATCTTTTCTAGGATTATATGATATGCAAGGAAATTATTCCTTGTCATTATGTGGCACTAAGAGAGGGTTTCAGTAAAAGTCTGTTTCTAATACCCATTATATATTCATCTGAATTTCATTCTTGCACATTTTACTGGATATTTTGGTTTAGATAGTCATGATTTTCTGGGACAGTTGTCTATAATTAGGTTAGTTTAAAATAAAATAAAATAAAAATATCTGTTACAGAAACTTTGTCATTATACTTTGACCACTAAATAGGTAAATGGGCATGCTAAAAGTTACCATATACAGTAGTAGAGGTTATTACATTATCCATCTAGACTGTCTAGTTACACCTGTATATATGTGTATCAATTCCCTTTACCAATCAATCAACAAGTATTTATTAAGCACCAAATGTTTTCAAGGTACTGTGCTAAATGTTGGCAATACAAAAATAAGCAAAATCTCTCTTACTTCATGATTCTTATGTGCTGATAAGATTGACAACATATGAATGAATAATCAGTAAGCTGATGTTTGTCTTCTTAACTTGAAGTACATAAAAATACTTATAGAACAGAGCTTCGTAAACTTTTTCCACTCAAGATTCATTTTTTACTCAAGAAATCTTTATATGACCCAGATATATAGGTATATAAAATATGTATACAACTCAAACATTTACTGATAATACATCACAATTTTGTGACCCCTGCATTCAGTTATGAGACCCCATTTGGTGGTCTTAAACCACAGTTTAAGAAACTGGGCTATAAAATATATTGAAGGTAACCTTTGATGGAAGACTGTTATATCCAGGACAGAAGGAGCTGTTAAAATCTTACTGCATACAGTGGCATTTGAGTGGAGTCTAAACAGAAGTCAAAATTTACAAGAGGCAGGAAGGAAAAATATGAACCTTCTAGTCATAAGAAACACATAGATCAAAGATAAAGACAGGAGATGAAGTGACATGTATGTGAAGAACAGAGGAGCAAGTAAGCTACAAAGGCTGGATTTAGGTCATGGAGACCCTAAAAATTAACAAATAGATTTTAAAGAATTTGTGCCTTGCCTTTTGTGATACAGCTAGCATCAGACATTTATTTTACATTTATATGCACATAATTGTGTGTACATATAAAGTTTGGAAAGTTACTTTCCTCAAAGCAATACAATGAGATTAGTAGGGTATGTATTGTACATATTTTATAGTTGAATTTGAGTCTTTTTTATTTAATATTTTCCCCAGTTACATTCAAAACCAAAACATTTACATTTGTTTTTAAAATTTTTGAGTTCCAGATTCTCTCCCTTATCCCCATGAACAATTAAGAAACCACTTGTGAAGTTATACAAATCATTTCCATAAAAGTCAAGTTGTAAGGGGAAAGAAAAACATAGATCTACCATTCTAATAAAAATAAAAACTCTCAAGAAAAATTAAGTTTAAAAAAGAGAGAAAAAAAAATGAATGCTTCAATCTGAATTCAGACACAATCAGTTCCTTTTCTGGCTATGGATAGATTTTTCATCATAAATCCTTCAGAATAATTGTGGATAATTGTACTACTGAGAATAGCAAACTCATTCGCAGGTAGTCATCCAAGAACATTGCTATTACTTTGTATATAGTACAGGATATTGAGTTTTTAATATAGTAACAGTGATTCACTATCACTTTTCTAATTAGGGGCAGGATTAAAACCCAGATCTTCTAATAATTTTACAATAGGCCAATGGATTTGGGTTGATTCTCTTGCATGGTTAGGATTCCTTATATAAGGGTCATAAATAAAATCAGGTTCAGTTGAATTTGAACACATCCCTTAAATATAAATTCAAATTCATAATACTCAGTGATATAGGAAATTAAATGTTTGTTAAATAAATGTTATCTGGATCATTCTATGTATTTCAATGAACTTTTAACCTCTAGAATAGGGATTCTTAACATAGTCCATCCAAGATACCCAAGGGGTGTATCTAGATTTTAGAACATCCATGTATTGGGGGGGAAAATCTTTTGATAGCTATATTTCAACATAATTTATTTCCTTTGTAACCCTATGGATTTTTTAATGAATTTAAAATATTATTTTGAGAAGCCCACGTTTCACTAGACTGTAAAATGGATTTATGACACTGAAAAAGATATTTAAATCATCCTGTCTTTTACATTCCTTCTATTGAAAACTTTGAAGATTATTTTATTATGCATATGTCTACATATAGCTATAGCTGTATATGTGGGGGCTATATATTTATGTGTGTATGTATATGTGTGTGTGTGTGTGTGTGTGTATACACACACACACACACGCACACACAGTCCAAACCAGTGTTTTCATCCATGTGGGCAGCTTTCATAAAGGAGTTTACTCTACTAATTAGGAGAGTTTCTTCTACTAATATGGATCAATACTTTCTCTGCAACTGTAGTTTTACAGAGATTCTCTTGACACTGAGAGATTAAGTGACTTGCCTGAAATGCTACAGTGTGTATTTAAGGTGGGTCTTCTGATTCTGATCTAACTCTATCCACTGTGCATTGCTGCCTCTCGGACATTTTTTTCTGTGAGTAACTTCTCAATTCTTTGTTTATCTTTTTTCATGTTGATGTGTTTATAGAGAAAGTGGAGTGTTTCTTTCTTAACCATTCCAAGATCATTAATTGTAAAATAAACTGCCTGGGAACAAAAATATTTTCCTAAGGGAAAGTGAATTTTAATATGTGGCTATATTTTATAGCACTATCTCTGACTGACTATCCCTGCCACAGATGTTCTGCCTTTGTTATTCTCATGGCAAGTAAAGAAAGAAGTGTACTCACATGGAAACTAACACCACATCACAATGCTCAGTTCTTAGTTGGGAAGCCATATGGAGTGGATGTTATTCTCTAGTTGGCCATCAGACATGATTTTTTGCTCTCTCATTCCCTCCAGTGTTCTGTAAGAACACAAGGACCCTTACATTACAAGCTGGGTGGTCATTTCCTTTCCTTTGGAAGCTGATACTTTTCTGGCATCTTCTGAAACACCTCAAATTTGGCATGAGGAAAAGAGCTGCTAGAGAGCTTTGAGCATATAATAAGGCTGAACAAATTCTGAGAGAAAAGAGGACTGAATAGAATGTTCTACAGGGAAACACTGCTGTGTTCTGAAGCACTTCCTTGATCTCTTTGCTTTGTGCCTTTCATTGGGTCACACTGATCTTTTCCCCTTTCTTTCACAAAAGCATAAATTAATTCAATGGTGTTTCTATTTATGTTAGATTTGGAGGCCATTTGATTCAAATATATGCCAGTTTTCTGGAAGCTAAATATTACTTACAAAAATTTTAGGCTAAAAGCTACTAGAAAATAAATATAAAGACTTTTTAAAACATATACTCAAATGACTTTCTGATTTGAAAATAAGTTATAGTAATCAGCAAACTTTATGAAAATTAATATTATAAAAATTATAAAAATAAGCATTAAGAAAAACAATTTTTAGTCTCTTCCATTTGGTTCAGTAATTCATCTACCAGTCATTCAATGAATATTTGTTAAACAATACACACATTCAACATAATTGAAGATTAATACCATTATCTATGTTGAGTTTGAACTTGACTTTGTTTCAATTATTGTATAAGGAGAACCAGCATCTAAAATGACTCTAATCTAGCTAATCAACAAGGATTCAATAAGCTCTTACTTTTTGCCAAGCCTTGTACTATATAAACAAATGCAAAAGTCATCTTATCCCAGTCCTAAAGACATATAATATCTTAGTGTTCTATAAATAAATGTACACATTTTTCATCAAGGAATCTAACATATTGGTCTGACAACTATGGAAGGTTGCATTTTAATTTTTATTTCCAACCTTAAGAATCATGTATCTGAATGTTTTGATCTTATGACAGAAATATCCTATGAGATGAATATATCTAGTCCCAAGGCGAAATTTGCTTTAACATTTTCTTAAAACACAACATGTACATTATCTTATTTTAGCCTGTTTAGCACTTTAATAAAGTGTAGAGCAGTCCTAACATTATTGGAAAGTGTTATTTACTTCTATTTAACCAGAATGCTTACTCTGCTTACTCAAACTCATAATTGAAAATAGTTCCTTCCAACTATGTCAGAGCACAACTAGTAGTTAAGTGGACTAAGCAATAGAAAGTTTGGCTATCAAACTTGGTCCTAGTAATGGTTCTGCCATTATTTATCTACATGACTTTTGGTAAACCACTTCCACTCTCTGTTCCTCAGCTTCCTTATCTCTCTAAGGAAGGGATTAGACCAGATTATTTAGAAAAAATTTCTCTGGTAGTGCTAATGATTCATAATTCTATATATATAGAAACAAGATATTGTATTTTGGTACAAGACAAAAGCAATAAGAAAATTTGATGCATTCAGCCATGACTCAGAATGAACTCTGTTGTAATGACATCAAAGAAAAAGACATTAAGGGATGGGAAAAGATCTGTAGTGGAAAAAGAGGAAAGGGGAGGTATAATGGGACAATTAATTCATATGAAGAGGTGAAAAAGATCTATTACAATGGAGGGAAAGAAGAGAAGGGGATGAGCATAGTCTGAAGCTTGATCTCATCAGTTTTGCTTCTAAGAGGCAATAACATAATCATTCATTTGAGTGTAGAAATTTATCTAACCCTATAAAGAAGTAGAAGGAAAATAAGGAAGGAAAAGCAAGTGACAGAACAGAAGGGAGGGCAGAAACACTAAGGGGAAAGGTAAGAGAAATGGAAAAAGGGTGATAGAAAATAATGTACTGGGTTAAAAAAATACTACTAAGAAGTGGTGATATGAGATAAGGTAGTGGGTGGGGTGGATAAAAGGAAATAACATAGGACTAAGGGCTGGATGGAAAGAGAGAACAAAAGTATGTATAGGGGAGAAAATAAAATGGAGGAAAATACAGAGCTGGTAATCATAACTGAGAATGTGAATGGGATGAACTCTCCCATAAAATGGAAGTGAATAGTGGAGTGCATTAAAAAAATCCTACAATATATTGTTTACCAGAGACACATTTGACACAGAGAGACATACACAGAATAAAGGTCAAAGGCTTGTACAGAATTTTTTATGTTTCATTTGAAATTAAATTAAATTAAATTAAAATTAAAATGAGCAGTCGTAGAAATTCTGATCTCATATAAAGCAAAAGTTTAAAAAGTTCTTATCTAAGAGTTAAGGAAGAAAAGTACATCTTGATAAATGAAGTCGTAATGATACTAAATGTATATGTACCAAGTGGTAAAGCAGCCAAATTCCCAGAAAAGATTTTAAGTCAGTTACAAGAAAAATTAGATACCAAAACTATACTATTAGGGGGACCTCAAACTTCCCCTCTCAGAATTAGACAAATCTAACCACAAAATAAACAAGAAAGAAACTAGTGAGGTTAATAGAGTTTTAGAAAACCTAGATGTAATAGACCTCTGGAAAATTGAATAAGGACAGAAGGGGATACATCTTTTTCTCAAACGTACATGGCACCTACACAAAAACTGATCATATATTAGGACATAAAAACCTCACAATCAAATACAGAAAAGCAGAAATAGTAAATGCTTCCTTTTCAGACCATGACGCAATAAAAATATTCAATAAAGGGGAAGGAAAAGATAGACTAAAAACCAATTGGGAATTAAGCAATTTAATTCTAAAAATGAGTGGGTAAAACAACAAATTCATTCAAGAGAATGACAATACTGAGAAAACATAGCAAAACCTGTGGGATATGACCAAATCAATTTTTAGGGGAAATTTTACATCTCTAAATAGCTACATGAATAAAATAGAGAAACAGGAGATCAATTAATAGGGTAGGGCAACTAAAAATGTAGGGAAAATAAAATTAAAATCTCACAATTAAATACAAAATTAGAAATTTTGAAACTCAAAGAAGAGATTAAAAAAATGAAACTAAGAAAACTATTGAACTAATAAATAAACCTAAGAGTTGGTTTTATGAATTAAACCAAAAAAATAGGTAAACTTTTGGATCAAAAAAGGAAAGGAAAAAATCAAATCAGAAAAATCAGAATCAAAAATAAAAATGGTGAATTTACCACTACTGACAAAGAAATTAAAGTAATAATTAGGACCTATTTTGGCCAGCAGCACGGCAGCAAGCCTTACAATCTAACCTAAATGGATGATTATTTACAAAAATATAAATTGTCCAAATTAACAGAAGAGGAAATAAATTATTTAAACAGCCCCATTTTAGAAAAATAAATTAATCATCATTAATTAACTCCCTAAGAAAAAAATCTCCAGGGTTAGATGGATTCATAAGTGAATTCTACCAAACATTTAAAGAACAATTGATTACAATATTACAAAATTGGATAAAGAAGGAGTACTATCTTCCAAGACAAACCAAGAACTATATGAACATAATTACAAAAGTCTTCTCACATAAATAAAATCAAATATAAACAATTGAAAAAAGTCAATTGCTTATTTGTAAACCAAGATAATATAATAAAAATGATAATTATACAAAATTTGGTCTTCTTGTTCAGTGCCACACAAATCTAATTGCCAGAAAATGATTTCATAGAATTAGAAAAAATAACAACAAAATTCTTCTGTAAGAATAAATGGTCAAGAATATCAAGAGAATTAATGGGAAAAAAAATTCAAAGGATGGTGCTTAGCAGTACCAAACCTAATACCATATTATAAAGCAACAGCCAGCAAAAGCTTTAGGTACTGACTAAGAAATAGTGTTGGTTCAGTGGAATAGATTAGATACACACAAGACAATAATCAAATCCTATAGCAATCTAGTATTCAATAACCCTCCCCAAACTCCAGCTTCTCAAATAAGAACTCAGTATTTGACAAAAATTGTTGGGAAAACTGGAAAATAATGTCAGATACTCAACATAGCCCTACATCTTATATCACATGCCAAGGTCATGATATCACATGTAAGGTCAAAATCAGTACATAATTTGGGTTTAAATGATGATACCATAAACAAATTAGGAAAACAAAGAATAATTTACCTATTAGATCTCTGGAGAAATGAGGAATTTATGCCAAAAGAAGAACTAGAGAACATTATGAAAGGCAAAATACACAATTTCGATTATATTAAATTAAAATTTTTGCACAAAAAACTCCAACAGAAGGAAAGTTAAAACAGATGTACAACGCTGGGGGAAAAAAAACAACTTTACATTCAGTGTTTCTGATAAAGGTCTCATTTCTAAAATATATAAAGAACAGTTTCACATTTATAAGAATGTGAGTCATTCTCTAATTGATAAATGGTCAAAGAATATGAAGAGATAATTTTCAGATGATGAAAAACATCTATAGTCTAATGAAAAAATGCTCTAAATCATTTTTTGTTTAGAGGAATGCAAATTAGAACAACTCTTAGCTACCACCTCATATCTCTCAGATTGGCTGAGATGGCAGAAAGAGATAATGATAAATGCTGGAGGGGATGTGGGAGAACTGGGACACTAATGCATTATCGGTGGAGTTGTGAAGTGATTCAACCATTCTGGAGAGCAATTTGGAACTATGCTCAAAGGGCTATCAAACTAGGCACACTCTTTGACCCAGCAGTTCCACTGCTGGGTCTGTATCCCCCCAAAAATGATAAAGGGAGTAAAAGGACCCCCATGTGCAAAAATGTTTGTATCAGCCCCTTTTTGTGGTAGCAAAGAACTGGAAAATGAATAAATAGTTGCCCATAAATTGGGGAATTGCTGAAAAAGTTGTGGTATAAAAAATAATAAAATATTATTATTCTATAAAAATAATGAACAAACTGATTTTAGAAAAGTCTGGAAGATTTACATGAACTGATGCTTAGCAAAACAAGCAGAATCAGGAACACATTGTATGTAATTACAGCAAGAATGTGCAGTGATCAACTATGAAAGACTTGGTTCTTCACAGTGGTTAAGTGATCCAATGCAGTCCCAAAAGACTTTGGACAGAAAATGCAATCTGCATATAGAAAAAGAACTAAGGAGATTGAATGTAAATCAACACATGCTATGTTCACTTCTTTTTTTTGAGCTCTCCCATGGTTTGCCCCTTTTGCTATGATTTTTCTTTCCCAATATAATTCATAAAGCATGTATTAAAATAAATACATTTATTAAAAATAAATTGCACTTTGGTATTTTAATTTTTTCTCAATAACATGTAAAGATAGTTTTCAACTTTCATTTTTGTGAGATTTTGAGTACAAATTTTTCTCCTTTCTTCCCATCCCTCCTCCCTCTCCAAGTCAGCAAGCAATCTGATTTATTTATAATTATGTTAAACATGAATCCATATTATTCATGTTATAAAAAAAGAATAAGAACAAAAGAAAAAACCACAAGACAGGAAAAAAAATCAAAAAATGAAAATAGTATTCATTTATCTGCATTCAAATCCATAGTTCTTTCTCTGAAAGTGGATACAATTTTCCACTATGAATCTTTTGAAATTGTCTTGAATCATTGTATTGCTGAGAAAAGTTAAATTTGTCATAATCAATCATCACACATTGTAGTTATTACTATTTACAACATTCTACTGGTTTTGTTCAATTCACTCAGAATTAGTTCATGTAAGTCCTTCCAGGCTTTTCTGAAATCCACCTCCTCATAATTTCTCATAGCATAATGCTATTGCATTATATTCATGTATCACAACTTGTTCATTCTTTTGCCAATTGTTGAAACTCCTCTCAATTTCCAATTATTTGCCACTATAAAAAAAGGTTGCTGTAAATATTTTTGTGCACACGTGTTATTTTCCCTTTCTTATGGTCTCTTTGGGATACAAATCTCATAGGCATATTGTTGTATAAAAGTTTATGCCCCTTGGTCATACTACAAATTTGCTTTCCAAAATGGATGGAGCAGTTCACAATTTTACCAATAATTTTGTTAATCTTCCTTTTGAGTTTTAGGTCTAATATGTTATTTAATTGGTGGGTGGGTGGGGGTAATTTTTTTCCCTTACTTTTTAAGCTGCATGCTCAATTCATTGATCTCCTCTTTATTTTATTCATGTAGATATTTAGAGATATAAAATTTCCCCTAAGCACTGCTTTGGCTACATCTCATATTGTTTCCATACTATCACTCTCTTTAATGTAATTGTTAATAGTTTCCATGATTTGTTGTTTGACTGACTTATTCTTTAGGATCAGATTATTTAATTTTCAATTAATATTTAACCTACATTGGAAAGCTTGCTGTCTAGAGGAGATATGGGAGAGAGGAGAAAAATTGGAACACAAGGTTTTGCAAAGGTGAATATTTAAAGCTATCTTTGCGTGTATTTCGAAAAATAAAAAGCTATTATTTAAAAAACAACTTTTAAATGTCAAAAAATGAGAATAAATATAATATTTCATTGGAAAAGCAACTGATGTGGAAAAATAGATACTAGAGAAATAATTTAAGGATTATTGGACTACATGAAAGCCAAGATCAAAAAGGGAATTTGGACAGCATCGTTCAAAGAATTATCGAGGGAAAGTGCCCTTATGTCCTAGAACCAGAGGGTAAAATAGTAATTAAAATGATTCACTCATCATTTCCTTAAAGAGATTCCAAAATTAAAACTACAAGTAAATTTTTACTATCATCAGATCAAGGAGAAAATACTACAAGAAACAAGAAAGAAACAATTTAAACATAAGGAGTCACAGTTAGGATTACTCAGGATTTAGCAACTTCTACATTAAAGAATCTGAGGAAAATGGAAGAAAGCTCAAGAAAGTTCTTGGTTTCTCTCTTTCATATTGGCTCCATCATCCCTTATGCTTAAATTCCACTGATTTGCCTTTCAGAAGCCTTAGTCCCTCCAAGGCTCGGCTATGTTCAAATTTGATTTTGTCCATAAATCCTTTTATCTCCTTTCTTTCAATCTCCCACAAATCCTAACAAAATTATGTGTTTTTTTTCTGAAATTCTCTCAAGTTATCTTAGGAGATTTTCAAATTAATATTTTCCCTTTTTGTCACTTTCTCTTACTTATTAGTATCATCTTGTGTAGTCCGAAACACAAACATTGAAACATACCTTGCCCACTGATTTATGTGACATACTCCATTCCTCAAGTGTTTCTCTAGCACTTTATGTGGAATTACCTTTTGTCCCTGTAAAACTCTATCCTCAATTATACTTATCTGGTTACTTATTTATCTCCCTTAGCAAATTCTTTGAGGTCAGAAATTGTCATTTTTTTTCTTTTTAATTTTTGCATTTTGGTGTATAGCAGAATGGTATGCATAATAATAGGTGCTGAATGAGTACTTGTTCAATTGAATTTATAATAAAAATGATGCAATTCTTAAGTTTAAGATTTCCTTGTGTTTTCTCTAACAGTGAGGCTTGGTTTAATTTGTCTTGAGAATTAAGGCAGCAAAAGCAATGCAAGGAGAATCCAGGACTCCCACACAGAAGATCCAAAATAAAAATCTAGCTCTGCCTCTTACTTACTCTGTAACCCTGGTTCCTTGGCTACTGTGATCTTATTTCCCTCACTTTCCTAATCTTCTGCAATTAATGAGATCTCTGTACTCATTTATCTTAGAAGATTATTTTAAGGAACAACTGATAAGATTTATGATTTAAAGTATTTGGTAAGTTGTAATGTATTATATAAATGTCTGCTATAATTGCCTATTAAAGCTTAGCAGTGCAAATTTCACCTTGTAACCACTAAAGCTGAAAGAACTGTTTATATGAGAAGTGAATGAACATTACATGATAAGAATGTGTCTGTCTGAATGTGCTCTTAAGATATGCTTCTTATTCACAATGCTTGATGACAGTATGATTTAGCAACCTGTCTTTTCTTTTTTTTTCCTCTAATCTTTTTTTTTTTATTTTAAGTTTTTTATTTGTATAACATATGTATGGGTAGTTCCCCAACCTTGATCTTTACAAAGCTTTCCATTACAAATTTTACCCCCAGTCCCCTCCCCTCCCCTAGATGGCAGGAAGTCCACTACATGTTAATAATGTTGAAATGCTTGAGAAGTTATGCAAGAAAAATCCTATCTACAAGAAAAAAAAAAAGAATCAGAGAAAGGCAACACAATGCAAGCAAATGTCAATAGAGATCATGAAAATGTTACGTTGTGGTCCATATTTCATGTCCCTCTTTCTGGGTGTATATGGTTTTCTTCTGTGAACAACTGGAACTGGTTTGAGACAATTCTTTATTGCAGAGAGCCATGTCCATCAGAATTGATCATCATGTAATACTGTTGTTGCTGTGCATGATGATCTCCTGGTTCTGCTCGTTTCACTCAGCATCAGTTCATGTAAGTCCCTCCAGGCCTCTCTGAAATCGTCCTGCTGGTCGTTTCTTACAGAGCAATAATATTCCATAACATTCATATACCATAATTTATTCAGCCACTGTCCAATTGATGGGCATCCCTTCAGTTTCCAGTTTCTAGACACTACAAAAAGGGCTGCCACAAACATTCTTGCACATGTGGGTCCCTTTCCCTCCTCTAAGATCTATTTGGGATATAGGCCCAGTAGAAACACTGCTGGGTCAAAGAATATGCACAGTTTGACAACTTTTTGAGCATAGCTCCAAATTGCTCTCCAGAATGGTTGGATCCGTTCACAGTTCCACCAACAATGTATCAGTGTCCCAGTTTTCCCACATCCCCTCCAACATTCATCATTATCTTTTCCTGTCATTTTAGCCAATCTGACAGGTGTGTAGTGGTATCTCAGAGTTGTCTTAATTTGCATTTCTCTAATCAATAGTGATTCGGAGCAACTTTTCATATGACTAGAGATGGTTTTAATTTCATCATCTGAAAATTGTCTGTTCATATCCCCTGACCACTTATCTATTGAAGAGTGGCTTGAATTCTTATATATATGAGACAATTCTCTATATATTTTAGAAATGAGGCCTTTATCAGAACCATTAAATGTAAAGATGATTTCCCAATTTGATGCTTCCCTCCTAATCTTGTCTGCATTTGTTTTGTTTGTACAGAAACTTTTTAACTTAATATGATTAAAATTATCCATTTGGTGTTCAATTAGGAGTTCCAAGTCTTCTTTGGACATAAATTTGTTCCATCTCCACAGGTCTGAGAGATAAACTATATTACGTTCCTCTAACTTGCTTACAAAGTCCCTCTTTATATCTAGATCATGAACCCATTTAGATCTTATCTTGGTATGTCATGTTAGGTATGGGTCAAGCCCTAATTTCTTGCAATCTGTCTTTTCAATCAAATATATTTTTTATCCTTTAAGCTCATCTCCACAGTAAAATAAAATGACATACTGCTAAAATCAAATAAATCATATAACATGAAGCAACTTAAAGTATACTTGAAAGAATGATTGTGCTCTCAGTCAAATCTAATCCAATTTAACATATACTCAAGAAGTACCTCCTGTGAGAAAGATTATACAATGAGAATAAGAAGACAAAAAAATCTGTCCCTTTTCTCAAGAGTTTATGTTTTACTGAGATTAGGTGAAAAGGGTTAAGAGGAGGAATGCAAAATGTAAACTAGCAAGTACATATGATAGTTTTTGGTTCTATTCCAATATCTAAATATACTTTTCAAAATGTAGTTTTATATATGGAAAGACTGTGAAAGAATATAGAAGGACTCCTATTTTCCTCATTCTGGACAAGTGGTCTGTGTTAACACATGGCAAGAGTACATTTGCGTTTTTTGTCTAACATTTTCCTCTATTGACTTGCAAAGAAGTTTTACTCAAAATGTCTATTTTTCACATGAACTGTGGTTAAGTCTTGTGTTGTCAATTTTATACTTGGGTAGTTGAATTTTTAATTTAATTGCATCTTATGTTTATCTCTAAAAATTTCATATTAGTCTGGCCTATCCTTCTAGCTTGATTTATTTTCAGATTTTGATTCTGTCATCTGAAATATTAGCTGTCCCTCCAAGCTCTACACCGTACAATTATGTAATCTACAAAGTTGAGGAGTATGTTTGCATACAAGCAATTGACAAAAACAAATGCTGAAAGGGCTCAGGGCAAAGAAAGAACACTCTTATACTCAATTAGACACTTTCCTATGGGTTCTTATTGATCCATTAATTGATATTCTTTTCGGTTTGTTAGCTCAGCAGTTGAGTACAAAGTTTATGTTAGTGTCATCAAATTTATATCTCATTAATTTTCACAAAACTTTGAAGGACAAACACTTGACAAATATTTTGCTCAAGTACAGTAAAAACATGTTTATGTGTTTTTTGATACCCCAATGAATAATTCCATTAAAAAGCAAATTAGATCAGTATATCATGACTAGTTTTTAGGCAACCTTTGCTGGTTTTGGTCATTATTTCAATGTTCAAAATCTTTTATTTTTTATTATTTTCAGTGTTCAAAATATTTTATTCTTTTTATCTTTATTCAGCTTTAGAATTGTTTTGGAGTTAATAATCACTCACTTCACCATTCTATATTTAAAAATTCACCTTTATTTTTAAAAATCACATGATATATCCTGAATCTTCCTGCCCTCTTCTATTCTCCAGAATTTTTAAAAGTTCTTCAAAGATTACAAATATTAGCTCTTCAATCCTTTCTGCAAATGCTTTCATTAAGTAGGGAATAGGTCTATTAGGCCTAGAGACTCGCACTAATATGTACCATCTGCATATTCTCTCTCTACCTTATTTGTAGTTTCAAGGCACTTTGAACAATGTTTTCTCTCTCTTCTCAGGTCTAAAGATTTTATTTTCTTTTGTAGGGAAGGATGAAGAAAAATAGAAGGTTTGTAATTTTGTTTTCCAACTGTTAGGTTAATATATGATTAATGAGTCTTTCCTTATTGTTTCCTTTGCTTTAATTTTATTTAAACAAGGAAAAACAAAATAAAATAAAGACTGCAATAATCATATCTCATCTCCTCAATTTTAGGTTTCCTTCAAATGGTCTTAAAGTTCATTGCCAGTTTTGTGTTCTTTCTTAGTTACATCCTCTTACAATCATACCATTTTAAGATTAAAGCCCTCAGGAAACTTAGAGACCTTCTACTTCAATCTTCAGATGAGGAAGCTTACATTAAATGATTTGCTGACTCACCATCATTAGATGGGGGATTTAAACCCAGGTCCTGTGAGTCAAAAGTCAAAGCTCTTTCAATTGTACTATGCTTCCACGAGTGTTTGTTAATTTTTATTTCATTAGCAAACTTCCTTGCCTAAAATGCCTGTTTTTTTTTTTTTCACATGGCTCTTCCTTTTCTTGGCAACATTCACAATTTCATTATCACAATTTAATTTTTGAGGGCTTATCATCTGAAACAAATTTCCCTTGAGAGTCATTAGTCATTTCACCTATCCCTTTTATAATGTCTTTCTCAGTTAAAGCAAAGTTCAAAAAAGACCATCTTCATGTGATAATCATTGTTTTATACATTTAAATAGTTCCAAAAATGCATTTCTTTTTTTGTCATTAACATTTCAGTAATTCCTTGGTAGTTTCATTGCACCCATAAGAATCACAATCTATCTCCTTTTTGTGATCCAATTTCTCTTCACAAAT
>JAJPUD010025002.1:7538-18076 GCA_023553655.1 Myrmecobius fasciatus
AAAAAAAAAAAAAAAAAACAAAAAAAAAACAAACAAAAAAAAAAACAACTAAGAATAGTAAGAAAACAGAATCAAATCCCATAATAACTATGAGAAGAACATATATATTGCAACTATTGTGATCACTAAACATTAATGACCTAGTCTCTTTGATGAGCATATCCACTGCCATCACATTTTTGCTTTTTTCATGTCCTCAAAATATCATAAAGCAGCTTAGATTCACAGACATCTAAGTAAATAAGAATAATTATTCATATCGTTGTTGCTGTTGTTTGTTCTTCACTTCTGAAGGACAAATGCCATCATGGGATGCTGTCTTGATTTGTTTGTGCATTGAATTGAAGTGAAACAGAGTTGTACAAAGTCATTAGTCTCATTCTCTCTTCCAGAGACACTGATGTTCAGTTTAAAGCCAAATTTGTGATGGTTCAGAATGTAGTGGATTGCTTTCAATGTCTGATAAAGCTCTAAGTGCTCCAAAGGCTTTACCTTTTTCTGCCTGTGTCTCTCTGTCTCTGTCTCCCTCCCTCCCTCTCTCCCTGCACCCCCCTCAATCTTTCTGTGTCTCTCTCTCTCACACACACACAAACACACACACAGTTTAATGTTGTGCTTATCTTCCCTAGCCCAGTTATTAAATTATTTTTCTCTGTAACAACTGTACAGTAAAATCATAAAAGCAGTGCAGATGTGACAATATCAATCACTGGCAAGGGATTTATTTACAGATTTTTGCAAAATACTATGGCATCCTGAAAATTAAAGGTGCTAGCTAGTATGCTAAACTCAGGAAATGACAGTACATGCATTCAAATGGAGAAAGTTTAATAAGTCAGATGTAACTGGGAAAATAAACAAATTGTGCATTTTTCCTTCCCCCAAATGACCATATCATCTGTAGAATATGGTGAATAAAACCAAGTCAAAAGATTCACCAGCTTCCTTATTTTTTAGCATCACCTCAGTAACAATTAATCTGGGTGATTTCAATAGATCATAGAGTAAAGCTAAAATAAGAATTAACATCAATATGAAAATATATATTGCAGAAAAAGTTTCTTATCTCCATTGGTAGAAGACTATTCTTTCCTAGAAAGCTCACTGCACTGATGAAATCATATATTTGGAGAAAAGATGAAAACAATATAACAAATAAAACTTGTAATCAGGAAAATCTGTGTTTAAGTTTGGCCCTGAACAATTGTTGTGGGAATAGGGGTAAGTCACTTAATCATTTCTCACGTATAAAATACAGATAGGTAACATAACATTTACTAAAGAAGAATTTAATGACATTCAAACAAATATATGTAAAATCATTTGTAAATATTATGGTAATATGTAAACATCATTATTATTATTAAGGTGAATGATGAGTCACAAAGATTTAACTCTTACCATGAAGCCAAAACTTTAAAGTTTTTATTATCTTTAAAGGATACAACTTTAATAAATGGAAAATACAAAACCCATCAGTTTACTAAATCGTTAATCTCTGCTATGAGTTAATTAAACCATTTACCAATGTACCTTAGTTAAAGATGAATAAGTACAACTCTAAAACTCTACTATTCCACCCTTAATGGACATATAAGCTTTTTATTTTACATGAGCTTGTGTATAGAAAAATATATCTATGTGTACACATATACACATATTATGTCAGGAATAGGTGCATCAAAAGGTTTTATTTATAAATTCTGTTATCATCATTTCCCACAGTCACATCTCTTCTCTTCATCCTTTACAGATAAGAAGTGTTGGCTTTAAGTGCTCCATGTGGAAAAGAATCCAATATATTTGTGACATACTTTTTAGATACACTCAATGTATCAGCTGCACAACTATTTAAAATATGAGGCAGTTTTATACATGTAGTTGAAATGTAACCTAGTTATACATTTTAAATGACATTAACACTGGCTAATGTGACAACTTATCCACATTGGACAAACTCCTGAAACCTTACTTCCTCCAGGAAAATTTCTTTAATTAAAAAAATGAAGATGATTCATAATGACTTTTAATTCCCACAGCTTTCATTTCTGTCACTATATATATTCTCCCACACCAAGGGGGAACATGAGGGCAAACTTTGAGTACCCTAGAAGTCATAAATATCTATCTATCTATCTATCTATCTATCTATCTATCTATCTATCTATCTAAGGAACACATATAGCCAAAACAACCTTCCCCAATCTGATAGGTGATTTTTTTTTATTAAAGCTTTTTATTTGTATAACATATGTATGGGTAGTTCCCCAGCACTGATCTTCACAAAGCTTTCCATTACAACTTTTACCCCCAGTTCCCTCCCCTCCCCTAGATGGCAGGAAGTCCGCTACATGTTATTAATGTTGAAATACTTGACAAGCTGTGCAAGAAAAATCTTCTGATAGGTGAATTTCAAAGTCCCTTTTCTTATCATAAGGGACTTTGAAATTTTCTTCTCATAAAAAGCCAATGTTTTTAGCCGTGTGGGTACAGCATTTTTAGTGGACAGATTGTGAAGTTAGAATCCTTGAGATTTCTGCTTTCCAAAACTCACTTTTCAATTTCCAAGGCAAGTTCACTGAATACCAGTCATCTCTGTTCTCTGCTGCTAGAGATCTTGATCCTTTCAGTTTGTTCTTGGTTCTGTTTTTCTCTCTTTTTCTCAGTCTCAGGGAAATGAAAAAGGAGGAAGATTGAGAAACAAAAGAAAAGAAAAAGGTAAGGAAGAAGGAAATTTCAACATGTCAACTATATTTTGTTGCATATGTCAATCTGTAGTTCCATCAGATGTTATTCTTTTGCCATTTCAAAAATAACACATCATGGAAGAATTTTAAAAACCCTAATCAAATTGAAACTAATATTTGTAATTTTCATTAGAGTGGCAAAATGAAGCATAAGACCAAGCAACATTTGTTGTTTTCTTGGCCTAAAGTAAATATTAAAAGAAAATTATGAAAAATCTTCCCTTTAGGATTTATAATCTCTAATATAAAATAAGTTTGCTATCTATTCAAAGTTGTTAATTAATAATTTATAGGACAATATATTAATACTGAACCATCCCTTCAGGGAACATGATTACCATGCTTCTCAGTGTGATAATTGGCCAGGACACAACTACTTCCAAGAGAAAGCTGTAAAATGTCTTCCTTTGAAAAGAATTGAGGTGATGGTAATAGACAAATACTCTTTCTAAAACTTGATTATAACAGAGTTGACTGTTTAAGAACTGTTCAAAAATGACTTGTATGTGTTTGGGTGCTTCTTTTTGCACATTTTCTAGTTTTTTTCTTGTGTATGAATCTGATTTCATTTATTTTCAAGTTGTTCTAAAATTTAATATGGATTTAATTAGTTTAATAAATAATAGCAAGTACAATGCTTGGGACCTAGTGTGTAGGTATTTAGTAAATATTTTTCAGTGTGATCTGGGTCCTCCATTGATTTTTTTACCTTTTTATGATAGTTGATTAGTTTTTCTTTTTAATCTGAAAATTTATTTAACATATACATTTTCGACATTATACTACCTTTATATTTCTAGACTCCTTCATTGTGCTTCCTTTGTTATCATCTTGCTTCCTTTGTTTCCTTGTGAGAGAGACTAAACATTATACTGACCAGGATAAGATTAAATTTCAGACAATTAAGTGAGGAGAAAAAAGAATAAATTAATTTGATGACATCTTAATTTTCTTTAAAACAACAATAATAACTTATGAACTTTATAAATTAAAAATGTATTTCTATATACAAATGTTTGAACTCAACCCCCAACATTGTAGAAATTGTATAAAAGTATTGAATATTATTATCTGAATGGATTATGCTAATAGTATGGGTTCTATTATAATCATTATACCATTTTATGTTGCTTAGTGATTAATTTTTCTCTGAGGGAAAAAGCTCATTATTCTAAACATTGATGTTATACTTTTAATACTTTTTCAATGCCCTCACCTCTTGCTGGAAAATATCTTTAGAATAGAGCCCACTCCACCCCACAAAAAAAGGAGAATTGTTCATTGAGAATTTAGTAATGGGTGAAATTAAAGTACTAGGAAATCTAGTTTCCCTGTTGAAGAAGATAGACAACATCAAAGCAATAAACAAAGAGATAATCATAAGGATAGGTAAATAATGGAAATGAATGAAAGTGGCAAATCTCCATGGCACTAACTTAGCAGTCCATGCCTGGCCACTTTGCTATATGAATAGAAAAATACGTTGTTGTACAGTCATATCTGACTCTTTGTGACACTATGGACCATAGCCTTCCAGGCCCTTCTGTTCTCCATTATATTTTGAAGTCTGACTAACTTCATGTTAATTACTTGATGACATTATCTATCCATGTCATTCACTCCCTTTCTCTTTTCCTTTTGCCTTTAATCTTTCCCAGCATCAATGCCTTTTCTAATGACTCCTGTCTTGTCATTATGTAGCTAAAGTATTTAAGATTCTGCTTCAGTATTTGACCTATTAGCAAATAGCCTGAATTAATATCTTTAACTACTGACTAATTTGATCTCCTTGCTATCCAAGAGACTCTCAAAAGTCTTGTCCAGAAGACTCAAAACTATTAATTCTGTGGTGCTCAGCTTTCCTTATAGTTCAACTCTGAGACCCATGTAGTGCTCCTGAAAAACAAAAATAAAAACAAAACACAAGATTTTTATGTACCTTTGTTGTCAAGGGGACATCTCTGTTTTTTAGTATGCTCCCAATATTTTCTACAACTTTCTTTCTAAGGAGTAAGTGATTTTTCCCCTTGTCACCATCTGCAGTGATATTTGAACCTAAAAATACCAGGTTTGACACTGCTTTCACTTGTTCTCCCTCTATTTTACAAGAAGTGATAGGATCAGTTGTCAAGATTCTATTTTATTTTGTTAAGCTTAAAGCCAGCTTTACACTGTCCTCTTTCACCCTCATCAAGAGACTTCTTAATTCCTCTTTACTTTCTGCAATCCAAATGATATCATCTGTCTATTTGAGGCTATTGATATTTCTCCTGGTAACCTTCATACCAGCTTTTTATTCATTTGGCTTGACATTTCTCATGATCTATTATGCATATAAGTTAAATAACTTGACAATATATAGCCTTCTTATAATTCTTTTTCTGAACTTGAGTCAGTTGTAGTTAATGAAGCAATAACAGTTCTTCCCTCCCCCCATATCCCTTGTTTTCTCCATAATTTAGTGAATGTTGGCAATTTGATCATTAGTTCTTCTGCCTCTTCAAAAAACAGTCTGTTCTTCTGGTAATTCTCAGTTCAAATCAGGAAAGATGATGGGATAAGGCAAAAAATTACCTGGCTCTTAAAAATTCTCTCAAAAAGAAATGTTAATTCAAATTGGAATTTGAGAACCTTAAAAAAGACCTGATCTCAGGGAGAGAATTTTGGCCAATTGAAATGGAAAAACTTCTAGGCAGACTTTATTGATTCAACAAAAGACCAGGCATAGCTGAATCAGAAAGATGTCTCTGCTTCAGGAACTTTCATATACTGTGCTGCTGTGGGCAAGAATAATTGGACACATACTTGGTGAGTGTGGTAACAGAGGTTAAAGTACCCTGCTGGCTGTGAACAATTAAAGAAGAGTAGAATCCCTCGTTTCAGTTACAGAACAAAGAGGTGAGATAAATTTTCTAGCTGCAAAAGGGGCTGCAAGGAGCAACAGCATTTGTGGTGCAAGCATGGGTAGAGGTCTTGGCTGTGACTCAAATGTGTATAGGACTACCTGAGCTTGTACCCTGAGACAGACTTCAGAAAACAACAGTATGAAAAACCTGAAGCTGAGGCATCATCCCTCATGCCTCTGGATTAGAACTTAAATATAAGAAGAATAAGAATATACTTAGAGAAGGTGGTGGAGAATGAAGGGAGAAAAAAAGAATAAAGTAAAAATATACGTATGCAGCAGAAAACAAAAGAACACCCTACAAGGAAATAAAGATAGCCACTTATGAATATAATTTTTCTACTATCATATTTCTTGAACTGATAATTTATTGTTATATATTGTTATATAATTATATTATATATAATGTTCTGATGGGCACATGAAAATGTTTTGTTTTGTTTTGTTTTGTTTTCATTTTTTAAAATTCTGTTTTTTTTGTTAAAATAAAAAGTTAAAATGATAGCAATAATAATAACGAGTGAGCAAAAGAGAAAGAATGTAGTTATGGATAATTACCCAGAGAAGAGCTGGGTTCATACTCAATAAAAAATAGTGAAATTTAAAAATCTACTCCTTTTTTTTAAAATACCAAGTATTACAAGCCCAAAATGTGTTCTTATAAGAACTTAAAAAGGTCTTTAAAAATTAAATAAGAGAGGTTGAGGGAAAAAAATAGATCAAAATAGCAATCCAAGAATATTTAAAAAATGATGATAATAAGTTGACCATTTGGAGAAAAAAGAAATCTAAAAACATAACTCCTTCAAAACTAAAACTGGGCAAAGGGAAACTAATGATGCTATAAGGCACCAAGGAATAATAAAACAAAATCTAAATAATAGAAAAAATAGAAGAGAATGTGAGATATATCATTAGAAAAAGCATCTGATCTAGATAACATATTGAGAAGAGATAATATAAAAATTTGTTGAACTATTTGAAAATTATCATGAAAAATGAGTCAATGCAATATTATAAGGCTATGTCAAGAAAAATTGCCTTGCAGTTAAGAAAAAGAGTGTAAAATAGAAATAAGGGAAAAATACTTCTATCACCACTTGAAAGAAGTTTGAACACGAGAGTACACAGGAACATCAAGATCAAGTTTTGAAGCTTCCAGATTAAGGAGAAAATATTACAAGTAACAAGAAAAAAATTAATTCTGTAAAGCTGCAGTTTAACACAAGATTCAGGAGCTTCTACATTAAGAGTAAAGGGCTTGGAACAAAAGAAAGAAAGAAAGAAAGAAAGAAAGAAAGAAAGAAAGAAAGAAAAAACCAAGAAATTGAATTTGCAATCAAAAATAACTTATGCAGCAAAGTTGAATATAATACTAAATTAAAAAAAGACATTTAATGAATTAAAACATACAGTTATTTGTGAGAAAAAGACCAGAACTCAATAGAAAATTGTACATATAAAATCTAGGAGAAAAAGAAGGTAAACATTAAAGACGAAATAAAAGAAACTCAATTAGGTCAGAATTTATTTTTCAAATGGGAAAATGTTATGGGTACTCTTAAGAATGATATCATTATTTAGAAAATATATTTACTTGGGGGCGGAGCCAAGATGGCAAACTGCAGACAGCTTTCTCTGTGAGCTCTTGACACCTTCCCCCAAACCCAGACAAATTGAGCCTCCGAACTGGTTCAGGAGTGAGGGCTCCACCAAATACTTGGACTACAACACACTTCTATCAACAATTTACTTTGAAAAAACATCGGAGGTTAGCCTCAGGGGAAATCGGCCCCTGGCCGAGATCAGACACCAGTGCTCCAGGGGCTAAAGTCGGGCTGCAACAGAGGCAGATTTTAGGCACCCAGAAAGCCCCTGGGAGACACCTGGGCCAATTTGCTCTGCTTGCAGGCAGGTACTTTGGCAGATCTGCCTTTGGTAAAGGGTGGATTGAGAGCAGCTGAAAACATGGTCCTAGTGCAGATTTAGCCCGACCAACCTCAGACTGGAATTCAACTGAGCAAACTGCCCCAGGGCAAATTGAAACTGCAGTAGTACTCCCTGCTGGTGACTGATACCTCAGCTGAAAACCATGAGTAAGAAGCAGAAGAGAGCTCTCACCCTAGACAGCTCTTACAGAGAGAAAATGGAGAAGTCCCCAGATCCTGAGATTCTGAATACAATCCCAGATGAAGCCACAAAGGCGAATTTAAGCTGGTCTCCCTTCCAGAAGGCTTACCTGGAAGATTGCATAAAGAATCTCAAAAGAGAGCTAGAAGAAGAATGAGGAAATAAATTGAGATCAGGGCAACAGAGATATCAAAAACTGGAAAAAAGGACTGGTGAATTGGAAAAAGAAAACAATTCACTGAAAAACAAAATTGGTGAATTGGAAAAAAAAAACACCAATTCACTGGAAAATAAAAATGGTGAATTGGAAAAAGACAACAATTCACTGAAAAACAAAATTGGTGAATTGGAAAAACACAACAATTCATTGAAAAATAAAATCGGCAAAATGGAAAAAGAATGCATTGAATCAAGAAATTCAATTGGCCAGTTACAAAAGGAGCTAAAAAAGATAACTGAAGGAAAAATACTCTAAAAATTAAAATTGAACAAATAGAAGTAAATGACTCAATGAGACTTCAAGAATCAGTCAAACAAAAACAAAAAAATAAAAAAAATAGAAGAAAATATGAAATATCTCCTAGGAAAAATAACTGACTTGGAAAACACATCCAGGAAAGACAATTTAAGGATTATCAGACTCCCTGAAAGCCACGATGAAAAAAGAACCTTGATGATATCTTCCAGGAAATCATGAAAGAGAATTGCCCTGATGTTTTAGAATCAGAAGGCAAAATTGGTATTGAAAGAATTCACCGATCACCTCCTGAAAGAGACCCCAAAATTAAAACCCCAAGGAATATCGTGGCCAAATTTCAGGACTATCGCACCAAGGAAAAGATATTGCAAGCAGCTAGAAAGAAACAGTTCAAATACCGAGGAAGTTTAATTAGAATTACACAGAATCTGTCAGCTTCCACAATGAAGGAGCAAAAGGCCTGGAATCAGATATTCTGAAAGGCAAAATAACTTGGATTACAGCCAAGAATAAGTTATCCAGCTAGAATGAGCATTATCTTCCAGGGAAGAAGATGGTCATTCAAAGATACAGGATTTCACCTATTTCTAATGAAAAGACCAGATCTGAACAAAAAATTTGACCTCCAAATACAGAACTCACGAGAAGCATAAAAAGGTAAAAAGGAAAGAACTCCTGAGAATTATATTTCTACTATAGGTATCCTTAAGGAATGGGGGTATAATTCGATTTTTCTTTGATAATAATGGAAAGGAAATTAGAGGTGGAAGGGATACAATACTGAAAAAAGGGGGGGAGGAGGCAAAATAAAGTAAAAATAAAGGAGGTAAAATAAGGCAAAATCTCATAAAGAGACATAGAAGATCTAATATAATTGTGGGAAAGAAGGGAGGGAGATGAGTATTGTGTAAACCTTACTCTCATTAGATTGGACTCTAAGAGAGAGTATATCAGACACATTTGGCTTCAAAGAAAGGCCTGACCCTCCTTGTGGGAAGGTGGGAGGGAAAAGGAGGAAAGGAAAGGGATAAACTAATAGAAGGATTAGGGGAAAGGTATAAAGGGGAGGGAGGGACTCTAAAGGGGGGAGGACTATTGCTGGGAGGTGGTCATCAAAAATAAAGTACTGGGGAGGGGGGAAGGGAGAGAGGGTAAAGAGAAGAAAAAATCATAACTCTGGGTAAATAAGATGGCAGGAAATACAGATATAGTTATTTTAACTATGAATGTGAATGGGATGAACTCTCCCATAAAACGGAAGCAGATAGCAGACTAGATTAAATGCCAGAATCCTACAATATGTTGTGTACAAGAAACACAACTAAAACATAGAGATACATACAGAGTGAAGGTAAAGGGCTGGAGCAGAATCTTCTATGCTTCAGGTGAACAAAGAAAGGCAGGGGTAGCAATCCTTATCTCGGATCAAGTAAAAACAAAAAATAGATCTAATTAAAAGAGATAAGGAAGGAAACTATATTTTAATAAAGGGTACCATAGACAATGAAGAGGTATCAATACTAAACATGTATGCACCTAGTGGTATAGCATCCAAATTCTTAGAGGAGAAACTAACAGAGATGCAAGGAGAAATTGACAGTAATACTACACTAGTGGGGGATCTCAAACTTGCTCTCTCAGAATTAGATAAATCAAATCCCAAAATAAATAAGAAAGAAGTTAGGGAGGTAAACAAAAGGCTAGAAAAATTAGGTATGATATATCTCTGGAGGAAATTGAATGGTAATAGAAGGGAGTACACTTTTTTCTCAGGGGTTCATGGAACTTATACGAAGATTGATCATGAGTTAGGGCATAAAAACCTCAAAATCAAATGCAGAAAAGTAGAAATAGTAAATGCATCCTTCTCAGATCATGATGCAATAAAACTCACATGTAATATAAGGCCAGGAGAAAATAGACCACAAGTTAATTGGAAATTAAATAATCTAATCCTGAAGAATGAATTGGTGAAAGAGCAAATTATAGACGCAATGCATAATTTCATCCAGGAGAATGACAATAATGAGACAACATACCAAAATTTGTGGGACACGACTAAAGCAGTTATAAGGGGTAATTATATATCTCTAGATGCTTACTTGCATAAAACAGAGAAAGAGAAGATCAATGAACTGGGCTTACAATTAAAAAAGCTAGAAAAAGACCAAATTAAAAACCCTGAATTAAATACCAAATTGGAAATTCTGAAAATTAAAGGAGAGATCAATAAATTGAAAATAAGAAAACTATTGAAATAATAAATAAAACTAAGAGT